>JALJCO010003152.1:0-38773 GCA_023101725.1 Atherinomorus stipes
GCTATATATTCAGCTGTGTGAAAAAGTGTTTGGCCTGTTCCTAATTTCTTACTTTTTTGTATGTTAAAAATTCTTAAATGTTTCAGATCATCAAACAAATTTAAATGTGAGACAAAGATAACACAAGCAAACAGAAAATGCAGTTTTTAAATGAAGATTTTTATTTTTAGGAGAGTAAAAAAAATCCAAACTTAAATGGGCCTGCGTGAAAAAGTGATTGTCCCCTAAACCTAATAACTGGTTGTTCCACTTAGCAGCAACAACTGCATCAAGTGTTTGTGATAACCAAAGGTGAGTCTTCTACAACACCTTGGAGGAATTTTCTTCCACTCATCTTTGCAGAATTGTTGTCATTCAGCCACATTGGAGGGTTTTTCCAGCATGAACCGCCTTTTTAAGGTCATGCCACAGCATCTAGTTTGGATTCAGGTGGGGACTTTGACTAGTGTGCTCCAAAATCCTAATTTTGTTGTTCTCAGCAACATTCAGAGGTGGACTTGCTGGTGTGTTCTGGATCATTGTTCTGCTGCAGAACCCAAGTGCGCTTCAGCTTGAGGTCTGTATGAATGGCCGGACCATTCTCCTTCCAAGTTTTTGGTAGAAGCAGAATTCATGGTTCCATTTACCACTTAAATCTTCAGGTCCTGAAGCAGCAAAACAGCCCCAGACCATCACACTGAAACCACCATATTTTATTTCAGGTATGATGTTCCTTTTCTGAAAAACTGTCTAACTTTTACGCCAGATGTAATGGGACCTCCCACCTTCCAAAAAGTTCCACTTTTGTCTCGTCAGTCCACAGAGTATTTTCCCAAAAGTCTTGGGGATCATCAAGATGCTTTCTGGCAAACTGAGACGAGCCTTTATGTTCTTTTTGCTCAGCAGTGGTTTTGGTCTTGGAACTCTGCCATGCAGACCATTTTGCCCCCCCAGTCTCTTTCTGATGGGGGAGTCATAGTAACACTGACCTTAAAGGAGCTATACCTGATTTTGCATTATTTGCAAACCGTGAGCGAGGTGAACAGTGTAGTTTGAACTGTAAGCCCCGCCCCCTAACTGTTATTTTTCCCAGTGAGAAACGCTCCTACTCTCATTTTTTTGTCCCTCCCACTCAACATGCACGAAATTAGGTTTGCGGTATATTTCATACTCGTGCACAAAGAAAACCCTCCAGAGAAAACTTGCATCTTCCAGTGACATTACTCTTTTGGTTGTAGTAAATGGCTGCGGATCAGCTAAATGACATTTTCTACCATAACCGGTAGTTTACCGTAACTACAGTTATGTAAACATATGCACAGTTATGACGAGTTATGATGTTATAGGCGACGTTACAACATGACAGCCTGATAAAGTTTCTAGCGGCCACTTCGAGAAGCAGTGATGTAAAGCTTCGTCATGTTATGGTGTAAATATCACTATTATATATGGTAGAGCAGCAGAGGAAGCGCCAGCACCCGAGGACGTAAATGGTACTGAGAAGAAAGTTATTGAAAAAAATACCTGTCCAGGTGGACTTCCAGTCCACATTCAGTCCGAGGCGTCCAGCTGCTCTCTACCTTCAGTACAATCTACCGAGAACATGAACTTTATTCCTTCTTTGGTCTCTCCTGCGTTTCAAGCCTCTCTCCTCCCTCAGTTTTGATGCTTACAGGCTGTTTTGCTGCGGTATCGCCACTTTCCCTTGGCAGACGCCATGCGGTTCTGTTTACAAGTGCTGCCGTGTACGTGAGAGAGGAGGGCGCTCCTCATGAGAAAACGCTGTAAGTGGCTGATAGAAACCGAAACTGATGTAGAACGAACCGCATTGCGATGAAGAGAGCGTCACGCCATCCTTAGAAACCTAAACTAAAAAGGCCTGGATTCATGCATATACGCAATCAATGAGGGATTTATTTTTATTAAATTAACTCTTTTAACACATTTATACCGTGTAGAAAGCATTTCTCTGAAAGAGATTAAAATAAAATCAGGTACAGGGCCTTTAATTGAAGCAAGTGAGGCCTGCAGTTCTTGGATGTTGTTCTGGGGTCTTTTGTGACCTCGTGGATGAGTCATCGCTGTGCTCTTGGGGTCATTTTGGTGGTCGGCCACTCCTGGGAAGGTTCACCACTGTTCAATATTTTCACCATTTGTGGATAATGGCTCTCACTGTGGTTCAATGGAGTCCCAATGCTTTAGAAATGGCTTTGTAAACTTTTACAGACTGATAGATCTCAATTACTTTGTTTCTCATTTTTTACTGAATTTTGTTTGGATCGCAACATGATGTCTAGCTTTTGAGGATCTTTTTGGCCTACTAAACTTTGTCAGGCAGGTCCTATTTAAGTGATTTCTTGATTGAAAACAGGTGTGGCAGTAATCCAACCTTGGTCTGGCTAGAGAAATTGAACTCTGCTTTCCAAAGACGTGATAAACCACAGTTAATTTATGTTTCAATGGGGGGGCAATCACTTTTTCAAACAGGACCATGGAGGTTTGGATCCCCCCTCCCCTCACTAATTAAAATCTTCATTCAAAAACTCCATTTTCTGTTAACTTGTGTTATCTTTGACTCACATTAAAATTTGTTTGATGATCTGAAACATTTAAGTGTGACAAACATGCAAAAGAGTAAGAAATTAGGAAGGGGGCAAAAAATGTTTTCACACAGCTGTACATATATAGAGCAATATTATTCTGAGATATTATGAAAGTGGGGCTGCACGGTGGCGTGGTGGTTCGCACCGCAGCCTCACAGAAGGTCACTGGTTCGATTCCCGGCTGGGGAGGGGGTTCGAACAATTCCAACCGGGGCCTCCCCGTGTATGCATGGGTTCTCTCCAGGTACCCCGGCTTCCTCCCACAGTCCAAAGTCATGCATGCTAGGTTAATTGATCACTCTAAATTGCCCCTAGGTATGAATGTGAGTGTGAATGGTTGTCTGTCTCTCTGTGTGGCCCTGCGACAGACTGGCGACCTGTCCAGGGTGTACGCCACCTCTCGCCTGATAATAGCTGGGATAGGCTCCAGCAACCCCCACAACCCTGAACAGGATAAGCGGTACAGAAAATGACTGACTCTACACTGACTGATTATGAAAGTGGCTGAAGTTTCTGAATTAATCATTTGCTTTAACCCCTAAGTGCCAAAGTAGCAATAATGCAGTAGCACCAATAACATAACAGAATAAAATAGCTCCAGAAACATAAAATATACCACAAGATGGCTTACATATGTATCAGATAAATACTTTCAAGCTATCTGCCGATTCTTGTTCAATATGCAAAATAGAACAGTTTATTTCCCCCCATAGTCATAAACTCAGGTTTTAATGCAACTATTTTCTCATTTACTGTGAGCCTTTATCTTCCCACTTCCAAGCTTCAGCCTTTTGAGCTCTTGATATCAAAATATAATATTTTCTCTGAAAAACTAACACACCTTAAAAGTTAATTCTTTTCACATTATTGCAGCCCATTTGGAAATTGAGACAACTTATTTTTGTTCTATTTGCAAGTTCCAATAATAATGCCATTGCCTCATCATACAGTAAAAGTAGAATTGAGAGAAATAAATGAGCTGATACTGAGGAGTTTAAAAATGACCTCTTGTGCTTATTGCATCTCTTCCTTATCACCATTTGATTTAACAATGAATATAGTCGGAAAGAATCTGTTGTTGCATCATACAGCGTTTTTTTCAACTACACCTTACGGTGCGTTTTGTAACCCAACTGTGTCGACATAAAGTGTCAAAACTTTCAGTAGAATTTTCAGCAGAGCTTTTGCCCGCTTCCTCCTTTAATCAGATTGATTTCGTCCTCGTCTTCAGTTTCTTGCTTTAGGTCCGTGCATCACAATTCACATGC
Source organism: Atherinomorus stipes (assembly GCA_023101725.1). Classification (NCBI taxonomy): domain Eukaryota; kingdom Metazoa; phylum Chordata; class Actinopteri; order Atheriniformes; family Atherinidae; genus Atherinomorus; species Atherinomorus stipes. The sequence continues at coordinate 3,851 of JALJCO010003152.1, forward strand.
TTTTTTCCCCCTTTCAAGCAGGACTGAAACATTTTGTCTGGGGTGCGAATGTTTGGTCTTTTTTGTGTGAGGAAGCAGTGTGGTTTATCACTTCTGAGCTGTCACAGCAAAAACACACTTCCTAGTCCCAACATGTCACCGACCCACAGAAGGCAGCGACTCTGAAAACACCAGCCATGTGTCTTTTCTGATGTGATACGGAGATCCTGGTTCAGTTGCTGTTATAGTGGGAAGTTTGAGGAACACGAGGAAGCTCTGGTGGAAAGTGAAACTTGGTGAGTATTTCCCTTCCTTTTCCTTATATTTCTATCTGATGTAAACATTGGTGTGTACAGTAGGTACCGCTGACTGATAAAGATTAGGCTCACAAATGATCTCCATTTGGCCTTGTGACAAGATAAACAAACATAAAGTATTCTCAGTTTTAATTATGTCTTATTGTAAATGTCCAAACTGAATTCTGTGTAGTTTTACAAAGTCTTTAACTTCAGATATTGAAGCAAACAATGGAAAAAAAGGATGTCAAGTTCAGATTGAGCTGCCTTAAAATCAATTAACTGTCTTTTGTTTTTGGTCATTTTTAAGACCAAGTATCTGAGTAGAGCTGATTAAGTTCAGTTGATGGGAGGAACATGGTCACGCAACTCACCCAGAGCGCTCATGTTAAAACAAAGCCAGAGAAGTTGAAGAAATAAATCACTGTCACATCCTTGACTGGCACAGCTGTGACAGGGCAGACCACTGTGCAGACAACCAGATTTATTTTTCAAAAGACAAGTGAAAAAGACATTTTACCCTAAAGGAGAGTCCAATATTCACACAGCAGCCTGATAAAAAGGTTTTAAAGAAGAAAATAAGATTTTTTTTGCACTCCGCTATAGTGCTTTTTATATTTTACGTAAAGCACTTTAAATTGTCCTGTACATGAAACGTTCTGTACAACTTAACTTCAAGGCAACATGCATACAATCGATTTCACCACCTTGTATGGGTGTGCTTGAAGGTTTCAATCCCTCCCGTTAAAGACGGGAAAAAAACAGCTGCCGCTAAAATAAGTTGAAATTGACAAGAGTAATAATAAATAAAATTCTGACAAAATCATGACATTGATTTTAAAGGGACTAGAGGCAAGATTAAGAAATGAAACTCGCGACTGGTGCGACTGGCGCTTCAGGTAACTACAACCACGAGCCAAGCCGTCACGGAAGCGTGCACAAACTGAAGCTATAATGTTGTTTACTGCGCTTTTTCTTCGTAGTTACACTTTTTAGTGTCTTTCAGTTGATCTGGATTGTTTTCTGACGGCAGAATAATCCATAACTATCGCTTACAGTGTTTGAATTTACCGCGACCGTCTTCTTCCTGTATCAGAACTGTGGATGTAGTGTCATTTGACGTCACGTCTGCCCGGCAGCGTGGGAAATTCGGCCACCGAATCGCAGCGCTTTATACAGCACACAGCCTGTTCAAGGCAACGGAGAGAAACATGGTGGACATGTTCTTTTTGGTTTTTAATGCTTCATTAAAAACTAAAAAGAACAAGTATTAAAAAATTGGACATGCTTGTTTATTCTTTCGTAATTCCTGCCTCTAGTTCCTTTAAATTGTGGTTTAACAGAAATATTAAAAGCGGACACACAAAAAATAAAACAGGTGAACAAGCATGATGGGGTTCTTGAACTAAAATGTTACTGAGCAACACTTTGAGACAATCACTGAAATCAGATGTTTTCTGTAACGTCCAATCAGATGTCTGCACCTGTTGACAGGTATGTTGGTCCACTGTTAATGGGAAAGGTGCTCGAATGTGTCTAGGACAGTTTTGTATTTTTTTTATTGTTTAATTATTTTTAAACCACAATTCAAAAAGTAACATTTCATTTGACTTAATTCTAATTTTTTTATTTTTGTTAATTACTATTTTTTTCAGTTTCTTTAAATTTGAATTACTATGGTGAATTTAAGCTGTCATCGGAGACGTACAGACTGAAGCATAACTTGGGTTAAATTAAAAATGTTTGAAAACCCCCCAAATGCCCACGTGGACCCAGATAGGGTGCGTTAAGTAAGAGAAACTAACTGTTTTTAACGTTGTCTCACCAGTGTGTGAAACAAGGTGTGACCCAAGTATGACAGAATTAGCCTACATATTTTAATTTATGTTTCAGTGCAAGTGTGTTTTTTTAAATGTTAATTAAAAATGTGAACGTGTTTCATATTTGTAAATCTGTATACTATCTTTTTTTTTTCACATTGATCGTAGTGTAGATCATGATACAATTTGTGCACAATCAAAGGGAATCATATGATATGCCATAATTAGTCACATGGAGGTGGGACAAAGTATTTATGGTAGCACTTTACAGCTTGGTAATAATATAAAAACATCCCAAACTACGTGGGATGTTTCAGGTTGTTGTTTTTCATGTTGATGTGTAGTTTAATGTTTTGTTACCATGACATAAAATTGAAGTATATAACTGACCCTTTTGCAGCCCTGTTTTATGGTTACCAAGAAACTACTGTACTCAGTGTTATTGGACACGTCTGTCGCTATAATTAATCTTTTCCTATATTTACCCCTGATAGCCATGTCTAGGAAGTTGCCACATAAGTACTTCAACATGATATTGTTACAACCAAATACTGGTTTCACTTCATTAAATTAATTTCCCTCTCATTGGGTACGTTTATATGGAGACTTTTTCCCCTTTCAGTACAAAATCATGCTATTTGAGGATTTCAGGGCAGCTATTTACATGGGAACTAATTCATTCAGATCTGGCGTATACATGTACCAACATTTATTCAGAATAATCCTGTCTGACATGCGCAGAATGATGTAAATCACATTATTTATCTAAGATGGAGGTCTACAAACTGATCATCACAGTTGTTGATACCCATGAGCTCCTGCTGCAGACAACCAAGAGAAAAAAGGTGTAGAGACAGCGTTTGAGTTAAAAACAAACTTTCTGTTGCTGTCCAGGGAATTACGTTGTTCACAGCCATCTGTCAAAGTGAGGAAACGTCACTCGTTGCACTTTGACGTCTCGTCGAAGCATCGCTGTAAGAGCGCAACCTCACAACTTTCCGATTCAGCGTTTACATGACACCCCGTTCGGTGTGGGGAAAGGAATATTCTACCTATGAAACCGAATGAAAATTCATTCGGTTCAGCACTTTTCATTCGGAAAGAGGTGTTTACATGGATGTGTTGCTACCAGATTATAATCTGGGTTATTACTGTGGTCATTACCTGTTATTACAACGTAACTACTTGGCTCTTACTTCTGTATTAATATATTGTTACCACACTATTACCATATTATCAGCGAGCTGTAAAGTATACCGCATTTACTTTGGTTACTTTAAGGACTGTACAATCTGCTTTTAATTACTCTGAAAACAAGACTCAACCTGCAAGTCTTTGGTTTTCCTTGGTAACGGTAAAAAACAGACTGTCTGACTGATGAAAGTGTCCCAAAATGGCCATGTTGAAGACCTGATCTGAGCTGTCAGGACTTAAACCTCTCGAAGAGTTGACCTTTAACAGAAAAGTTCATGTATGGTACTATGATCTGATAGACTAGAGGAACAGATCCAAAGATCATATTAATCCTGAAATTGTCAGGCTTTTCTGTCATTTGTGCTGTCTTTATTTATTCTTTACCTGTGACAGATATCCACTTGCTTATGCATCTCACACATGTTCCCTTTACTTTAAAACTATTCAGATAGATGTGGTTGCAAGAATTTACGTTACTACATTATGGGTATGCAATTTTTAAAGGGACTACAGGCAAGATTAAGAAATGAGACTCGTGACTGTTGCAACTGGCCCTGCAGGTAACTGCAGCCACGAGCCAAGCCGTCATGGGAGCACAAACTGAAGCTATAACGTTGTTTACTGCACTGATAAAGTCTTTTTCTTCGTAGTTCCACTTTTTAGTGTCTTTCAGTTGATCTGGATCGTTTATTGACGGCAGAAGAATTCATAACTATCTCTTACAGTGTTTGAATTTACCGTGACCGTCTTCTTCCTGTATCAAAACTGTCGGGGTCACGGATGCAGTGTCATTTGATGTCACATCCGCACGTCAGCGTGTGAAATTCGGCCTCCAAATTGCAGTGCATTATGCAACACACAGCCTGTTCAAGGCAATGGAGAGAGACGTGGGTGGAAACGTTCTATTTGTTTTTTAATGCTTCATCACCCATAAGTATTAAAAACTGGACATGCTTGTTTATTCTTTCGCAATTCCTGTCTCTAGTCCCTTTAACCAGAAGTCTACCAAAAGGCTGTACGGGTTAAATCATGGGTTACATGATTTATATGGTTTAATTGGTATTCTGAGAACTATTTCCATGACTGCAGGAAACCATGAACATTTAACATACAGCAGACTAGAATGAAAGACTAGAAAGCAGCTTCTGTTATAGTAAATAAATTTGTTAAACTTTACCATTTCTATTAACATAGACATGAATTAATGTAAAATTACTTTAAAAAAAGCAGCAATCATGTTACTTAATTACTGTTACATAAGTACTGTCACATAATTGTTCTTTGTTGAAACCCTGAGTGCAAAAGCCCTTCACGTTTGTGAAGAGTGAGTTCTAAGTCATAGATTGTGTTGCACTCCAGTGACCGTTTTGCTGTTTTGATTTGACTGCTGGGGTCACAAAGTTAGATGTGAGCTGCTTTGGACTGCAGCAAACTGACTCTCCTGCCTCTTCTGTCAAGTATGAAAGTCCTTCCATCAGGTTTTTCCTCCCTAGCTGGATTGGATGAGGCTGATCTGACAAAAAAGTAAACAGATCAAACCTTTCTAGTGTTAACCACAGCTCCATCATGTAAAGCTATCCCAAAGATAAAAGTGTAGAAGTGGATCTACTAGGTGGCTTAGTTTTTATTTATTTATTTTTATCAGTATGCATTTTAAAGAGCATAACTGGACATAGAATGCAAGTAAAATTTTGAAAGTATGCGTTTTTAGACATTTTAAAATAATTTCCCCCCTTTTTTTCTCTCAACTTGTTACATTTCAGATAAATATTGGATAGAAAATACACATGCAATATTCAAATAGTCTAAAACAAATATTGAAAAGCCATGATACATTTGAGGACAGTTGGAAAAGCTTTGCAGCAGAATGAGTGGGATTAATGTTTTCAAACAGGGAAGTAGAGTTCTGCTGCCCTCTTCTGGTCAGCAGGATTACTCCTGTCACCTTTTATTTACATGCGTTCACTAACAGTGTGCGAAACAAATGTTGCACAGTATGCATAAACTACACAAAAATGAATGATTGTAACTTTTTTTCCCTCCAACTATCCCTGAGTCAGGTTTGGAGCAGGTCTTGCACCCTTTGAGCAATGCCTCGGTCTTTCTTGGTGAAGCGGGGAGGGTTGCACCACCTTCGACCCACAGCTGGAAGACCCAGCCCTGGATCCCCCCCAGTAGATTTCGCAGCAGGGCCCTGGGGAGCTGTGCTTGCATACACTGCTGCAGGAACATCAGATAAGAATGCAGACCTTCTTGCTACCAACCACTCCGATGGAGGTGGGTACCTCCGCTTGTTCAGCTCCAAACATCATGGTGTGCGACAGATTTATTTTGTGTCACCAGTATGCCTTCAGCAACCTCACACAGGGAAAAGATCTTAGCTACTGCAGTAGTTTTGATAATGAAAACCAGTTTTCATGTGGTCAACTATGGACCTGTCTGTCTTCTTTGTAGGATCCAGATCTGCTGAACCGTGCAGTACCAAACACCCAGTGGAGGAAGCTGAAAATCCCCCTCCCACATCGGCTATGTACCCAAATTCTCATGTAAACTCAGAATACCCAGGCCAGCTGTCTGTGGGACAGGGAGATCTGACTCAGCCACCCCTCATTGTGAGGGAAACCAGGATCAGTGCCCCAAGGCAAGAGTGTTCGCTGTGTGGCAGAGTAAGTCAACCGTCCATTAATGATGCTACTTCATTCTGAAGGAAAGGCAAATAGAGAGTGAGAAGCTGGTGTTGCAGCTGTGTCAGTATTTCATGGATTGACACATTCAAAAGCATCAATTTTTGCTTCACCAGTTTCCTGGAGTACTGGCATGCTTTGCCATGTGATGGTGGGTTTGTTGAACCAGCAGCATTGATTTTGACAACATTCATTTTGATGGCGAGTACTGTCAATCAGCACTTTCTGCTGTAACTTTCTCAGAGTCAGATTTCTTTTTGAGTGACAGGTTGTTCCTTTAACTTGTGTCTTTGTAAAATTCCAACAGCATTCAAATGACTTTTTTGCTTGAAGGTAGTCCAACTTCCATTCAGTCCACACTTTTCCCTCCAAAAACTCTCTAAAGGCACTGGTCACGGTGAAAGCTTAATATTAGCAGCCCATGTTAGCAACTAGCTTGCACCATAGCAGCATAAACGGGAGTTTGTTGATATCTTTAGTTTGTACTAAACTAATGCAACTCCATCAGATGACTACTGAATGTGTTCTGGAGAAAAATGAGATGTTTACTGGACAGTTTCCATAAACTGTGACTGCTATGATGACGTTTAACGTTTAACGCCAGTTTAACTGGGACTAAAGTGGGATCTGATCCGCTGTAATCATTGCAGTTTTATACTGGGTCTGTTAGAAAGAGCAGTTGTTGCTCATTTAAAAATGCAAGGAATAGTTATTGAAACTGCAAGTATGGGGTCTAAATTAATTAAAATATTGAGAATTTTTCATTTTTTAAAAAAGTATAGTAATATGTGCTGTTCTCAGCTCACAGTTATTTAAAGCTTAAAATATGTATATATTTTTCTGATGCACTAGTGCAGGATCACCATCTGTGGACATTTTGAGCCACTGTCCTGCAGGCTTTTACATGATAACCTGCTGCAATATGCCTGAATCAAACTATTGATGGGTCATTAAGAGACTTGTGCCGAACTTGACTACAAACTGTCATATGTGTGGATCAGGTGTGTTGCAGCAGGGAAACATCTAAAACTGCAGGATAGGTAGTTATTCAGTACTAAGGTGCAGCTAAGCCTCCCTATTTATATAATCCCTATTTGGCATTTTCTCAATGAGAGAAGCTGATTTTTGGCATGCAGGCTGTTTGATTCAGTTGTACACGCAAGCCACTTAAAAAAACATTTTATCCATATGAAAGTTATGATTTTAGGCCTTATGGCCGATTTACACTGAGCCGTTTCACTCCGACTTGATGCGCCTCTGCAGAGCATTGACTCACTCCAGAGCGTCAGACTTTAATTTATTTTGATTTAGGTTTAATTTGGCCCTGCTTCTCTGCATGCTTCATGTCTGGAACAGATATAGTACAGGTACCCCAAAATTTTGAATATCCTGAAAAAGTCATTTATTTCTGTAATTCAACTTAAAAGGTGCGATTTACCGCTGATTTACCTGTGTGAAGCCGGCCCCCCAGTTTTTCCAAAACTAAAATAAACATTGCCATTCGTTTGTGCTACGTTTGTGCTGGTTTGTGCTGCAAAAATCATCGTTTGTGCTGTTAAGGTTTTTTTTTTTATTAATCATCTTATATTTTAGCCTGTGACATCATCCAGCCCCCCCACTTTGTCCAAAACTCACCAAAATGGTCTCAAATGTTTGTGCTACGTTTGTGCTGGTTTGTGCTGCTAAAAGAAACATTCGTGCTGCCACGGTTTTTGAGATATATGGCTTCATTTCTTATGACCGTGACATCATCCAGCCCCCCTACTTTCACCAAAACTCACCAAAATGGTCTCAAATGTTTGTGCTACGTTTGTGCTGGTTTGTGCTGCTAAAAGAAACATTCGTGCTGCCACGGTTTTTGAGATATATGGCTTCATTTCTTATGACCGTGACATCATCCAGCCCCCCTACTTTGTCCAAAACTCACCAAAATGGTCTCAAATGTTTGTGCTACGTTTGTGCTGGTTTGTGCTGCTAAAAGAAACATTCGTGCTGCCACGGTTTTTGAGATATATGGCTTCATTTCTTATGACCGTGACATCATCCAGGCAAAACTTTGTCTCACAAAATGTCTCACGAAAATACACTCAAATGTTTGTACTACGTTTGTGCTGTTGAAAAACATTTATGCTGCCACAGTTTTTGAGTATATGGCTTTATTTCTAATGATGTGACATTATCCTGGCAAAAGTTTTGCCAGGAATCTCACGTAATGTCACGAAATCTCACGAAAATACACATAAATGTTTGTGCTGTTAAAAGAAACATTTTGCTGCCACAGTTCTTCAGATATACATGTAACAAGTTACACAATTAGGGCTTAGACGGCATTCGAACCCACAGAGTCCTGGGTGAGAGTCATGCACACTTACTAGTCAGCCAAAGGCATATCACTGTGGGCAAGTAGCCAGAGCAGAAATCATTCAGGAACTCAGATTCAGAAATTCAGTCTTATTTCTTATGACCAATTATGATATGATATGATATGACAATTTTATTTTATTTGAATTTAAATATCTGATCTTAATTATTTTGTTGTTTCTTGTTTTGTTTGTTTCTCTATTTGAGTATTCTAAATGTGTTTCATGTGTTATTTATTTTTATCATTTGAATTTTCATTTTCTTTTCAAGGTTTTGGTACAATATGTAGCACTTTGGTTAAAGCAACCCTTACCGATGTTGCATTCTTACACTATTTTTCTAACAGGGTAAAATGCTATGAATGAGGTAATGGAACTCTAAAATACAAGACAGACCCACCATTAATCAAAATAAAATATTATTCCAATCTCTAAATATTCAATGAAAACTCCAACCAATCCTTGAAGTGGGGTGCACCTCTAGGATTGTCCAACGGACCTGCCTGTCAGACCTTTGATTCTGCATTGGGAGGTGGAGGGAATGAAGGGGTGTGTCTTAGGAGTGAGGCGGGACTGTTTATATTCAAATAATCTTGCTGTGCTTTCTGAAATGCAAGATCGGTAAAGGTTGCTTTAATGTTGTTTTTAAATGCGTTATAAGTAAATTTGCTGTTGCAGTATTGTATCATTGCACTTTATTTGTCTCCAGCTCTGAAGGTAATCACTGAAATAAGTGGCTTGTTAATCCTATATGGGCCTATGTAAAACTGTAAATTAGATTTTTCCCTTTCATGATGTTTCAATTCAATTCAATTCAACTTTATTTGTATAGCGTCCATTCATGACAAAGTCACCTCAGGGCGCTTAAGCAGAGAAGTTCAGGTCAGATTCATAATAGCTTAGTTAAGGAAACCAACAGATTGGATCGAATCTTGACATGACCCGGTCCAATCCCCCATCCTGAGCAAGCACGGAGGGGGGGGGGGGGCAACAGTGGGAAGGAAAACACCCTTTTAACAGGGAGGAAAAACCTCCGGCAGAACCCGGCTCAGGTAGGGCGGCCATCTGCCTCGACCGGCTGGGGGGGAGAAGACAGAAAGGGAGACCAACAGACACTGCAATGTTATCCAGCCAGATCTGCTGAGAGAGGAGAACACAGTTAATGATGCAATACTGTCACAGGTTTCTACATGGAGAGACAGAGATGATGGGAGAGGAAAGAGCCCAGTGCATCATGAACGTCCTGCAGCAGTCTAAACCTATAGCAGCTTAACTAAGGGATGGCTAACCATCCCTAACTGTAAGACTTATCAAAAAGGAAGGTTTTAAGCTTAACCTTAAAGGTAGAGAGGGTGTCTGCCTCCCGAACCTGAATTGGTAACTGATTCCACAATAGGGGGGCTTGATAGCCAAACGCTCTTTCCAATCACAAACGGCAATTATGAAATTCATTTTGAAATGAATAATTTTAGGTACAGAATATCTTTAATTATCACAGGATTACAATGTAGCTACTGTGGTTGAGGAACTTACCATCCTTGGATCTGAGTAAAGATTTTCTCCGTCAAACATATAGAAACCTTTCCGTCGCCTGCCGAACACTACAGAGTACCTATTGTACATAGTCACACATGGTGCCAACTTGAGCTTGAGCGAGTGTCCGAAATTCTAAAATGATATATCTCAAAAACCGTGGTAGCACAAATGTTTCTTTTAGCAGCACAAACGTAGCACAAACGTAGCACAAACATTTGAGACCATTTTGGTGAGTTTTGGTGAAAGTAGGGGGCTGGATGATGTCACGGTCATAAGAAATGAAGCCATATATCTCAAAAACCGTGGCAGCACGAATGTTTCTTTTTAGCAGCACAAACCAGCACAAACGTAGCACAAACATTTGAGACCATTTTGGTGAGTTTTGGACAAAGTAGGGGGGCTGGATGATGTCACGGTCATAAGAAATGAAGCCATATATCTCAAAAACCGTGGCAGCACGAATGTTTCTTTTAGCAGCACAAACCAGCACAAACGTAGCACAAACATTTGAGACCATTTTGGTGAGTTTTGGTGAAAGTAGGGGGGCTGGATGATGTCACGGTCATAAGAAATTAAGCCATATATCTCAAAAACCGTGGCAGCACGAATGTTTCTTTTAGCAGCACAAACCAGCACAAACATTTGAGACCATTTTGGTGAGTTTTGGACAAAGTAGGGGGGCTGGATGATGTCACGGTCATAAGAAATGAAGCCATATATCTCAAAAACCGTGGCAGCACGAATGTTTCTTTTAGCAGCACAAACCAGCACAAACGTAGCACAAACATTTGAGACCATTTTGGTGAGTTTTGGACAAAGTGGGGGGGCTGGATGATGTCACAGGCTAAAATATAAGATGATTAATAAAAAAAAAAACCTTAACAGCACAAACGATGATTTTTGCAGCACAAACCAGCACAAACGTAGCACAAACGAATGGCAATGTTTATTTTAGTTTTGGAAAAACTGGGGGGCCAGCTTTACACTGCTGTGCGATTTACATATATATACAAATAATATCCAAATCAATATATTTCAAGCCTTTATTAGTGTGGATGTTGCTGTTTAGGATATGCAGCTTAAGAAAACCTGGAATTTAAAAACTCAAAAAATTAGGATATTGCATGATATCAATTATAAAAGGATTTTAAAAGCAAAAAAGTCAGGCCTCTTAAAATAAAATCTTGCATCTGTACTTTATACTTGGTTTGGGCCCTTTTGCTTGAATGACTGCCTTAACCCGGCGTGGCATGGATGCTACCAGCTTGTGGCATACAGTTGGTACGGAAAGTATTCAGACCCCTTTAAACTTTTCACTTTTTGTTTCATTGCAGCCATTTGCCAAAATCAAAAAAATTAATTCTAATTCTCATTGATGTACACTGAGCACCCCATCTTGACGGAAAAAAAAAACTAAAAACGTAGAAATTTTTGCAAATTCATTAAAAAAAGAAAAACTGAAATATCACATGGTCATAAGTATTCAGACCCTTTGCTCAGCACTGAGTAGAAATACCCTTTTGAGCTACTACAGCCATGAGTCTTCCTGGGAATGATGCAACAAGTGTTTCACACCTGGATTTGGGGATCGTCTGCCATTCTTCCTTGCAAATCATCTCCAGTTCTGTCAGGTTGGATGGTGAACGGTGGTGTTCAGCCATTTTAAGGTCTCTCCAGAGATGCTCAGTTGGGTTTTAAGTTCTGGCTGGGCCAGTCAAGAATGGTCACAGAGTTGTTGTGAAGCCACTCCTTTGTTATTTTAGCTGTGTGCTGAATCATTGTCTTACTGGAAGGCAAATCTTCGGCCCAGACTGAGGTCCTCAGCACTCTGGAAGAGGTTTTCTTCCAGGATCTCTCTTTAATTGGTCGCATTCATCTTTCCTTCAATTTGCAACCAGTCTTCCTGTCCCTGCAGCTGAAAAAAAAAAACATAGCATGATGCTGCCACCACCATGTTTCACTGTTGGGATGGTATTAAGCATGTGATGAGCAGTACCTGGTTTTCTCCACACATACCGCTTAGAATTAACTCCAAAAAGTTCAGTCTTGGTCTCATCAAACCAGAGAATCTTATTTCTCACAGTCTGGGAGTCCTTCATGTGTTTTTTGGCAAACTGTATGCAGGCTTTCATATGTCTTGCACTGACTCTGCCATAAAGCCCTGACTGGTGAAGGTCTGCAGTGATAGTTGACTTTGTGGAACTTTCTCTCATCTCCCTACTGCATCTCTGGAGCTCAGCACAGTGATCTTTGGCTTCTTCTTTACTCTCTCACCAAGGCTCTTCTCCTACCATTGCTCAGTTTGGCTGGACGGCCGGGTCTAGGAAGAGTTCTGGTCATCCCAAACTTCTTCCATTTAAGGACTATAGAGGCCACGGTGCTCTTAGGAGCCTTTAGTGCTGCAAAAAAATTGTGTAACCTTGTCCAGATCTGTGCCTTGCCACAATTCTGTCTCTGAGCTCCTTGGACAGTTCCTTCCACCTCATGATCCTCATTTGCTCTGACATGCACTGTGAGCTGGAAGCTCTTATATAGACAGGTGTGTGTCTTTCCTAATCAAGTCCAATCAGTTTAAACACAGCTGGACTCCAATGAAGGAGTAGAACCATCTCAAGGAGGATCAGAAGAAATGGACAGTCTATGAGTTTAATATTAGTGTCACTGCAAAGGTTCTGAATACTTATGAACATGTAATTTTTCAGTTTTTCTTTTTTAATAAATTTGCAAAAATTTCAACATTTATAGTTTTTTCTGTCAAGATGGTGTGCTGAGTGTACATTAATGAGAATTAGAATTAACTTTTTTTGATTTTGGCAAATGGCTGCAATGAAACAAAAAGTGAAAAGTTTAAAGGGGTCTGAATACTTTCCGTACCAACTGTATTTCAGCTGTAATGGAAGACGAACATGCTTCCATCACAGCCTTGAGCTCCTCTTTATTCTCTACCCGTTCAGCTTTCTCTTGACAATACCGCACATGTTTTCGATGGCGTCCAGGTCAGGTGAGTTTGCGGGCCAATCATGAATGGTGATCCCATGGTTGTTGAACCAGGATTTTGTAGTTTTGGCAGTGTGGGCAGGTGCCAAGCCCTGCTGGAAGATGAAGTCTGCATCCCCATACAGCTGGTCCACCGAAGCAAGCATGAAGTGCTCCAAAATGTCCTGGTAGACGGCTGCATTTATGCTGGACTTGATGAAGCACAGAGGACCAACATCAGCAGCTGACATGGATCCCAGGTCATCACAGACTGGGAAACTTAAAGGAGCTGTATCATGCTTTCCAAATGTTCAAAAAAGTCAAATATAGGCATTAATAAGCTAGATATGTTCCCATCGTTGCTATAGAAACTAATTTGGTGTTAAATATTAGTTTTTCGATGCATCTAATTTCCAACACGGAAGTAAGATGGCTGACTGTACTGAACCGCGGAGCTCTCGACCAATTGCAGCATGTTTTACGCCCATTTCATGACGTCGCCCCGGAAGAGACACTTATTCTGAAGGGTCACAGAATTGTCTGTAGCACCGGCACCGGCAGCTCTCATGTGGATGTTAGTAGTAAATATTGATGGATAATTACTCCGATCGACGGGATAAAACAGACCAGCCTGTTATGGAGCTGTATGCGCTCGACCCAGAGTCTGATATGGAGTTTGAAGTATACGCAGTACAACAGAAGTACCACAGAGACCCCTGACAAGCAAGTAATTCAGCGAACAAATCATAGGCTAACAGTTAGCGCTGAGCTAAGCAGCACTCACATGGATCTTGTAAACATTGATGGATAATCGGACTCCGATCGACGGGATCAAACGAAGCAGCCTGTTATGGAGCTGTATGCGCTCGACCCAGAGTCTGATATGGAGTTTGAAGTACACGCAGTACCACAGAAGTACCACAGAGACCCCTGACAAGTAAGTAAATTAGCGAACAAATCATAGCCTAACAGTTAGCATTGAGCTGAGAGATGTGTTGACTCACCAGTGTTGTTGTCTGTCCATGCGCGTTTTTATAGTAGGAACTGCGTCAGGTTTCAGAAGTAATCCCAGAGAAAAAAACACTTTACTGCCCGACATTCATGAAGTTGTCAGGAGTGAAGTTCACACACAAAGTTGAGGTTTTTTTCTGCTCCTGAAGTTAAAATCCAACCACTTCTGGCAAGTCGATTCATCCAGTACAACAAATAAACTCCCACGCTGAACATAACCACGCTGAACGTAACTGCATTTTCCCCAACTTGCTGTCCTCTAGAGCTTAAAAAAAAGAAGAAAAAAAAGGAAGAAAATTCTCCTGAATCTGGATCAAACGTCTGTTAGCTGATGGCTGCTTGTCTCTGAGGAAATCTTCCTGCAGGTGTTAGTTTCTTCCTCAGAGAGTGTGTATAGGATTCTCTGAGTTTCTGTTCAACAGAGGGCGTCTTGCTACGATACTGAGCGTGCGCATTTGGACTTTCGTGATTGGTGCCACGTTCATACGTAACGCGGTGGGTAGTCAGCCGTTTGCAGGGAGGTAGCGCTTGGTTTAAATATTCATGTAGATTACTCAAATATGCATGAATGAAGAAAAATAACGATTTAAATCATTTCTTGATGAGGAAATAACACACTGACATGCTGAAAAGCTCTTAAAAGTCCATTTTTCATGATAGGGCTCCTTTAATACTGACCACCTTCTCCAGGCTGCGGTCAGCCCTCCGGCTTCTACACCATTTTCTTCCACACTTCTTCCTTCCACTTAACTGTCCATTAATGTGCTTTGAGACAGCACTCTGAGAACATCCAGCTTCTTTTGCTATCACTTTTTGTGTCTTTCCACCTTGTGCTGATGATGGTTTTCTGCACAACTGTCAGATCAGCAGTCTTCCCCTTGATTGTGAATTCTTCTTAACCAAGACAGGGACTTTTTAAAGGCTCAGGGGTTGTTGCGGAGGAGGAGTAAAAAAAACCGGGGGGAACCTGAAATTTGAGTTGACCTACTTGGGGAGAGGAAAAACTGAGTTTTTAGTCCCATAAAAGATGGGATTAGAGGGGTTTAAAAAAACAGAGAGGATTGCGACGGGGGGTTTTAACCCGGCAATAAAAAGAAAAAAGGCAAAAACAAATGAACACCGAATTGGCGGGTCACCAAGGGAAAGTAGAAGGGGGGGGGGGGGTGTGCGCTCCAATGGAAGGGAGAAAAAATTTAAAAACCAAAAAGGGGGGGTTAAAATAAAGTGTCAGCTGAAAAAAAAAAAAAAAAAAAAAAAAAAAAAAGAAAGGAAGGGGGAAGAGGAAAGGGGAAAAAATGCGTTTAAAAACAAAAAGGAGTAAAAAAGGGGGAATGTTTTAAGGGGAAAAGGAAAATTTGGAAAAATTTGACTATGGTTCAAGAGGGTAGAATATGAATATCTGGTGGGTAAAGGGTGTGTGGTCTCCTGGCGCTTGGGGGGGGGGGGTTAAAATCAAATTTTGTACTTATACCACAGTCTTTTTTTTTAATTAACTGAGTGAAATAAAAGGGGGGGAGGGCTGTTTTGGGGGAAAAAAAAAAAAAACAAAATTACCAATTCACTAAAACGCCCCAAATAAAAAAAAAAAAAAAAAAAAAAAAAAGAAAAAAAAATAAGGGAAAAAAAAAAAAAGGTGGAAGAAAAAAAAGAGGGAAAAAAAAAAAAAAAACAGCAAAAAAAAGAGAGGAAAAGGAATGTTGGGGGAAAAATAATTTTTAAACTAAGTGGGCAGCAAAAGAGGCGGGGGGAGAGAAAAATGATTATAAAAACACATCTTTAAAAAGGAGAGAGAGGACTTAAAAAAATAATATAGGGTGGGAGAAAAAAAAGTGGGGAGGAAAAAAATGGGTATGAAGAAAACTGGTCGTGAAGTAAAAGTGAAATGTGAGAAAATTTAACTTGGGAAAATAAATTTCTATCTGGAATAATAAAATCTTTATAAAAATTATCCCTTCAAAAAACAATCTACAAAAAAAAATCCTAAAAAAAAAAAAAGATAAAACAAACAAAGTGTAATATTTTAATAAGCTGATTAAAAAAGAGAGCAAAAAAAAAAAGGGAAAAAAAAAAAGAAGGAAAGAAAAGAGGGGGGGATGAAAAGGAGGGGGGAAGAGGGAAATAAGTTTCCACACAAACTTCCCCCAAGTACTGGAGAGGCTGATCATGACTCGGGGAAAAATTCCCTCTTCAAAACTCGAGACCTCCTTCTCGGAGAAATTTCCTATGAAAAAAAAAAAAACTACACAAAAAAAAAATCAAGAAAAAACCAAAACGAGGGCACTTATGCAGATGTTTTGGATTACTTACCTGATTAGAATGTGACAGTCTGAGCCTACAATACAGGAGCTTTTCACAGTATTCTAATTTTTGAAGTTTTTTAATTTGAGGTTTTCTTAAGCTGCAAGTCCTAATCAGCAACATCCACACAAACAAAAGCTTGGAATATCTTGATTCACATATTATTTATCTATACAATACGTAAATTGCAACTTTTAAGTTGAATTATTAAAATGAACTTTTTCCGGATATTCAAATTTTTTGGGTAGTACCTGTATATTGCCAAAATATTGCTCACCTGTCCAAATGATGGAATCAGGTGTTCCAATCACTTCCATGTCCACAGGTGTATAAATGAAGCAGCTCGGCATGCAGACTGTTTCTACAAACATCTGTGAAAGAATGGGTTGCTCTCAGGAGCTCAGTAAATTCCAACATGGAACTGTGATTGGATGTCACCTGTGCAACAATCCAGTGGTGAAATTTCCTCAGCCACGTAAACTGACGGAGCGGGGTCAGTAGATGCTGAAGCTCATAGTGCGAAGAAGTGGCCAACTTTCTGCAGAGTCAATCACTACAGACCTCCAAACTTCATGTGGCCTTCAGATCAGCTTTAGAACAGTGACAGATGGCTTCATGGAATGGGCTTCCATGGCAACCAGCTGCATCCATCTATACATCACCAAGTGCAATGCAATGCGTGGATGCAGTGGTGGAAAGCAGCTGCCACCGGACTCTAGAGCAGTGGAGGCGTTCTCTGGAGGGACCTATCACGCTTCTCCATCTGGAAATCTGATGGAGGAGTCTGGGTTTGGTGGTTGCCAGGACAACAGTACTTGTCTGACTGCATTGTGCCAAGTGTAATGTTTGGTGGAGGGGTTATTATGATGTGGGGGTGTTTTCAGGAGCTGGGCTTGGCCCCTTAGTTCCAGTGAAAGGAACTCTGAATGCTTCAGCATACCAAGACATTCTGGACAATTCCATACTCCCAACTTTGTGGGAACAGTTTGGAGCTGGCCCCTTCCTCTTCCAATATCACTGTGCACCAGTGCACAAAGCAGGTCCATGAAGACATGGATTCAGAGTCTGGTGTGGAGGAACTGGACTGTCCTGCACAGAGTCCTGACCTTAATCCCATAGAACACCTTTGGGATGAATTAGAGCGGAGACTGAGAGCCAGGCCTTCTGGTCCAACATCAGTGTGTAACCTCACAAATGTGGGAAGAATGGTCAAAAATTCCCATAAACACACTCCTAAACCATGAGCAGTGGAGGTGGGGAGATGAAAAGTTGCATGGATGGGTCTAAAGCAGCAGGAATGAGAGGGAAATTGGATGAGCTCATGCTGTTCCTGACATTTACCACTTTGTCCATGAAGAAGGCGGCAAACTTGTCAGCTGAAGCAGGGAGCATGCTCGAAGGCTGGTGAAGCAGGGTTTACCACAGATTCGATAACATTGGATAGAGTCTGGGGGTTTTGTGAAGTGCTTGCAATCAGAGAAGAGAGATAATCAGCTTTAGCTTCTCTCAGAGCCTTCTGGTAGGCAGCGAAGCTCTCCCTTAGGGCAATCTGGAACACAAGTCTATTTTTTTTGCCAGCGTCATTTGGCCTGCCTACATTTTTGCCTCAATAGGCGGGTGTGGTCATTCACCCAGGGGTCCTTTTTGTTGAGGGAGGGATAAGGCGGAGGGGGGTAATGGCATCTAGGACAGTGGTGCAGGTGGAATTGAAGGTGGAGAGCAGGGTATCTGGGCACAGGTGGGAAGATGGGGGCAGGTCACTACTAGACAGTAAATGGTGATCAGGAAAAAGGTTGGAAAACTCAGAGGCCGTAGTTGGAGTGAGGGTTCTATGCTTCCGTCCAGGGAGGGATGGTCTGGTTGGAGGGCAGGAAACAACTACATCAAAAATGACAGAAAAGTGATCTGAAAAGGTGGTGAGCAGGATGTCGGAGATGGTGACTGACAATCCCAGACAGAGGACGATATCAAGGATGTGGCCATGGTCATGAGTTGATGAATTTACGATCTGTGAGAGGCCAAAAGAGTTGATGAGAGCCTTAAATTCCTTTGCCAGCTGGCTGGATGGGCAGCAGACATAGATGTTAAAGTCACCACAGATCAACAGGCTATCAAACCTTGGGGCAAGCTCTGAGAGGAAATTGGCAAATTCCTGCAGAAAGTCCTTATTATGCTTTGGTGGCCTGTAGACTGTAACACAGGGGGTGGGGCATGGTAAGTCTATTACTACTAGTTGAACTTCAAAGCTGTTATTACTATTGATGGGTAGTTTTCTACATTTGAACAAGTCTCTGAATACCATGGCCAGACCACCCCCGCGGCCTGAAGTTCGAGGGGTGTTAATGAATGATCAGTCAGGTGGAAGCAGTTCTGAGACCAGGTTTCAGTGAGGAGTAGAAAGTCAAGAGCCTGGGAGGAAAAGAAATCATTTAACATGAAAGTCTTGTTTGAGAGCGACCGAGCATTGAACAGTGCCAAGTGGATTGTGGAGCTCTTTGCTGTGGAGACGAGTCGAAGCGGGCGGAGGTATTCCATGTTGCAGCCCTGCCCCCCCGCTGGGCCCAGCCAATGTGAACGGCCAAACAGCCCAACCTCAGGGAGGATCGGGCGCAACCACCGGTCGGTAGTAGAAGACCAACGAGAGGAATTATCCTCCTGGAAGCAGAGGGCTCCCCCGATGGAATGAGACTGAAGCAGCTTCTGTTTTGCGATCTGACCTCCTCGTTTCCCATACCCTCTGCATTGGTTGGCTTTCTGCGAGCGGCAGTAGGTAGTTGCTGTAGAAGCGGGGTAGCTGGCGGTGGCGGCGCTTGAAAATGCTCTCTGGACACCCGAAACAGCGTTATGAGCATGGAATCCCGGATTAGGAGGAGGGCAAGGCGGTCATACGATCACAGAGGCGATGAACTCCACACAGAGAGAGCAGTAGATGGAGAAAAAAGAACAAAAGAGCCTGAAGAAGAAGATGACTGGCCAAACCCACGGGCGCCATCTTTACCCGTAAATTAAGGAAAACCATGCAGAAGGAAAACCACGCAGAAGAAAAAGAGATGCTGGCCAAAGAGAGGCGCAACGTCGTCCATGGCTGCCCGCTGCCACCGTGTCAGTGTAAAGGAAACATTTATTCGATACCTGATGGGGATGTAACAGCTGATTCTGATCAAGTCTGAAACTATGTGATTGGGCCCGATTTGCGATCACGTGATCGGATCGGGACACCCCTAATACATATATATATATATATATATATATATATATATATATATATATATATATATATATATATATATATATACATACATATATATATATATATTTATATAGCGAGTGTTATTTACCATTATTTAAACAAATGAGAAAGATTGAGTAGTAAGAGGGGGGGCCTCCACATACATTCTGGAAAGATTTTTCACCCTTTCATACACACCAATACACACAGAAATACGTCTTTCATTCAGCCTTCATTTCTCCCCCTTTTCTCACATACACACACATACTCAGGTCCTCAAATGACACTCACTGACACACACTCGCCTTCACATTCCAGTACACACACACACACTCAAGCGCTCACTCTAACTGATTGTAACAGATGAACACCACCAACCCATAGATTACAGTATAACTTTTCTCAGATACCCAATTCAGTCAGCTGACAATTTGCCTGTGTTTTTACTATAACTTTTGGTTTTCACTCTAGTTATTTTATTAAACTGCATCAAAATTTCACTATAGGCATGCCAAGCATTACATCATTACGCTGTGCACAGATTCTTTTTCCGGGAATTTTGGTGATTACCTCCTGTCTCCTTGCCCAGAGAGACATTACACAAACATATTTTCATCACTCAAAATTCTTATGCTCTTACAGTTTTTCTCAGTTGCTAAAACACTAAATCCCATTCTCAAAGCCAATTTTTCAGAAGCCTAAACCAAGGTATCAAATCAGTCCTCTTGTGATCAAAACCGAAAGCACTTTATATTGCACTGGAAATGATTGGGCGGGGAAAATGGGAAATGTGCACACTTAGATACAAAGAAAAGACAAAGGTAACAGGTAAACAAGTGCTAAAATTGATTTACTTTGGCTGATGAGGGAACAATATAAACCAGTTGAGGAAGCTGTGGGAGGTCAAGATTTTGCAATGGATAGAGGAAATCAGAGAGGAAAAGTACGCATAAGAGGTGGTCAAGGGTGAGGACATAAGGGGACAAAATCAGGTCCGACGCAGAGCCTTCATTTCAGGTGAAATCCGTGCAACTGTGATCTGCCATGTTACAGTCCAAGGAGGTTATGTTTTTGATGCGTTGGTTTGTTTATCGGTCTGTCAGCAACTTTACGGAAAAAGTTCTGGACGGATTGACCTGAAATTTTCACCAGTCATGAGCCTCAGCCCAAGAACGAACCCATTATATTTTGGTGGTGATTCAGATCACCTTCTGGATGCATGATTTTTTTGAAGGATTCTTTATCATTGCGAGTTCTGCTTGGCAGAGGTCTGCGCTCTAGTACTTTTGTTATGAGTTCTCTGTGTTGTGACATGATGCATTTGGCCTGATGTAAATAAAAAAACATACATTTTGACAGCATGATGTTCTGAGAACTCTGTTTTCCTTTTTTCCTTCTAGTGTTTCCTGATTGCTCTGTAGTGTTTTACATTTTGCTGTGCTTGGGGCATGATTTGACAATAGTGTCTCTTTTTGAGGCCAGGTGATGCTGTTTTGAGTCAGTAACTTCCTTTTGCAGCAAGAAAAAGAGGTTTTGGGAAAGTAGTTTGAGTTTGGGGTTTAGTGTTTAAAGTTGTGAAAAACTGAGGGGACATTTCAAAAATTGTGTTTTAGCAATTGAGAAAAACTGTAACTCAATACTATTTTCTATTCCTCATGTTAACTTTTGGCCAGAAAGTTGGTTGATCATTACTTTTAAACTTGTTTCTTCATAAGTTTTAGATTCCAAACCTCACTATTTCACAGTTTAGTGACTGAACACCAGCAAGTCTTTTCTCCTCCAGGGTCTGTCAAGACCAGCAAAGCCAGTCTTTATTCTTTTTCAACCATAGTTAAAATAGGCCTATTTTAACTAATCTCTGGCCCATGTCTATACATAGGCTCGGCGACTTCACCTCCCTCTCAGAAGGACCACAAAATCCGCCCACAGGTGCGTGGAGGCCCCGTGTGAATCGAGCGTCCTTGCCTTCACAGCGTGAGAATCTCCAGCACCTGTCAGGTTTTTCTGAACTGACTGTGGGTGCGTCCACCGTGAGGTCATCCACCAAAAACCTGTTTTTCGCTAATCATCTTAACACAGTATTTAGTTACAACTAAATAGTGTTGTAAATACTGTTATACTCCTGTCTTAACAGTGGTATAAAGTTACAACTTTATTACAGTATCCAGGGGCGGAGCTAGACATTGTCATCATCAGGGGTTTAGCCCACAAAAAGATTCATCGTTACAAGGGTGATCCAGTACACCAAAAAAGTAATAAATAACTTAATCTACCGGTGTGGTACCAAAAATTATTCAGTATTCGCCTTCATTTATCTAACGTTTAACATGTCCTGCCCATTTTCTTTTACAATCATAACACTACATTATGTTTTCATTTTAACGTATTTATGGATAACCATTAAAGTTAAAACTCAGTCTTGGTGTCACACATCTTACTCAAAGAACAATACCAACACATAGCTCAGAACCAAACAAGGACTCACAGAGCAGAATTCACAGAACCAGTTGTAAACCAGAACTCATTCAGGACAGAATTTACAAAACCAGGTATAACACAGGGCTAAATGAATGAAATGAAATGAATGAAAATACTTTATTCATCCCCGAAGGGAAATTCAGTATTGTAAAAGCTCACTTTTTTTTTTTTTTTTTTTATAAATAAACAAAAAGTCAGTTAGTCTTGTTCTTTAGGGTGATGGTTGCTGGCAGGAATGAATTTCTGTACTCTCTCCGTCCTACAGCGAACTTGACGCAGCCTCCCACTGAACACACTCTGTTGATTCTTCACCGTGTTGTGGAGAGGATGGGAAGTGTCCTCCATTATCTTCATCAGCTTGTGAAGCATTCTTTTTTGAACGATCAGCTCCAGCGGCTCCAGAGTTATCCCCAGCACAGAACCAGCTTTCTTGATCAGCTTGTTTAGTTTCTTCAAGTCTCTGGTTCTGATGCTGCTGCCCCAGCAGATGGCTGCAAAGCTAATTGCACTTTCTACCACAGACTTATAGAAGATATGCAACATCTTTTTGCAGACATTAAATGATTTTAGCTTCCTTAAGAAGAAGAGTCTGCTCATACCTTTCTTGTAGATGTAGTCACAGTTGCATTTCCAATCAAGTCTGTTGTCCATCTGAACTCCAAGGTATTTGTAGTTCTCTACCACCTCCACCTCCTCTTCCAGGATGTAGACAGGACTATGCTGCTTATTCTTGCTCCTCCTGAAGTCAACAATCATCTCTTTAGTCTTGCTGGTATTTAAGATGAGCTGATTGTTACTGCACCATTTCACAAACTGATTGACAAAATAAAAAAACTAAACCAGGACTCAGTCAGGGATATATTCATAAATTTAAACAAAAGTATAAAGAAAAATTGTTTTTAAAAATTCTACTTCACCCAAAGTAAATATGTCCTAAAATATAACCCCATGTTCTTCTTCTTTTTAAAAAAAATCCTGGTTCTTGTTTCACCTCTATATTGTTCTCATTCTTGCTTTTATCTTTCCCTCTTTGTACTAACACACAAAGATCAACCAGAGCCACAAAAAATATTATTGTAAAAATTGACACACCATTATATTCCACACAATTATAAGGTTATTTGTACCTTTGTTTTGGAGTTAAAACAGGTAAAAGGTCATATCTGCATATAGTGGTGGGCTGAAACCACAATATCACCAGATAAGGTGCTTTTGTTATTGCTATATGTACAGCATTTAAACATGACAATGTCATTTAACCTCAACTTCAAAAGAAAGTGTTTTCTAAAATGCTTATGCTGGCATTTTTTCTTACTACCATCTCTCTCTTTTTGTCCTTCATTCACACATCAAGCGGAGCAAATTATTATTATCCAAAGATGTATGACATATAATATAATTGTAAAATCGTCTTTAGTTGTTTTCTCTCACCTGAGCTTGTTTTTTTGAAAAAAGGACCTGATGTCCATGGTTGGCAAATCACAAAAATAGTATAAATAGCCTACTGCAGGCTATATGTTTATATATATTCAAAAGTTTGTAAAAATTAATTATAAATTTAAGGAAATTTATTGGGCTTAGCCCATTACTGCTCTTATTTAATAAACCAATGCTAAACACAGCATATTACTATTTCAATAATTACGTTCACTCATCTTGTTGAAACAATCGCATCTGAGCTCACTGCCTAACAACATAATAACATCTGACTGTTATAAAGTTACAAGGGAAAAGTAACGGACACACCATCGTCACTCATGACAGGGTTGTTTACATATAACGCGTGACCACTACCTACCAGATGAATGTTAGATTAACGTCCTCTGATGCTCTGAATCAATGAGCCCGTGGGAGCTGCTGCAGGCTGCGCTGCGCACTGCCCCGGTGTGCTCTTGTGAGGTGAAGTGCCAATACAAGGCGCGCGCGGCACACAAGTTTGGACCAGACCAAGTTTAGAGAGGGGGGAGCCTAGTAACGACATGCAGCGTCCCCTTTTTATTACATTTCACATATATTGTAGTTGATGAGAAATGATCAAATCTGAAATAATAAAAAACAGAAAAAAGAAACCTCAAAAAAGATCCGGGGCTTTTGAAGAATCATTTCAGGCTTAAGCCCCCTAAGCCGCCGCCCCGCTCCGCCAATGACAGTATCTCTATTTTACTTCATCTTACACAATACTCAGTTACAACTTTTCATCATATTTACTGACAAGATGTATCTTGTTACTGTTTCTTCATCTCTTGTCACTAACTCTATTTTGCTTGTCACTAGCAGTTACATCATCACTATTACAGTTACTTCATTTCCTTTTATCCTTAGCTTACATTTTACCAGCTTGGTTCCTGCATCCAGCTGTCTGACCCCCCTCCCTTCGCTCTGTCGGGTCTGCTCAGGCAGACTTGCAAGTGCTGCTCACAGGCCAGAGACACCGGCGGGAGGTGGGAAACATCAGATCGCTCCGTAAACACTTTGTCTAGCCCCACGGGGATTCCGAAAAGCATTTATTGAGGTGAAAAAGTCACGGAGTTCTCCTTTAATGCTTTGATGCACATAATCACATCAGTAATCTGAATCAATCCGATCAGATTCTAACAGATATATTTTCATGAACATATGACTAAAAATTCCCAGTACTTGTGTGCTTACATGATGAACAGATTCAATATGATACTGGCGATCTCATCACCCCACCACGAGACAATATACCTTCTTCTCCTCAGTTCACCATTCCTACTCTAGATTAGATTACTTCTTAACCAGCAGCTCACTGATGAGTGAAATCTCAGAAATAGAAATCCACCCAATAACCATCAGTGATCACGCACCAGTATCATTAACTCTGAGAAATAAAACTATTAAACCAGCAACTAGGAGTTGGAGATTTAAAACATCATTAATGAAAGATCCTGAGTTTATCAGCTATTTTAAAAGAGAATGGTCCATTTATCTAGAGAACAACGATGTACCAGAAACTCCAGCATGTGTCCTTTGGGAAGCAGGTAAAGCAGTAATGCGAGGGAAAAATAATTTCCTTCTCTTCCCATAAAAAAAAAAAGGAAGCTGCAAGAATCTCAGAATTAGAAGTTAGAATTAAATCACTAGAAGACGCCTACCAGGTCTCTCCGGAGGAACACATGCTGAATGATATAAGGAAATTCAAGCTCGAGTTAAACAAATAAAAAAGAAAAGAAAAAGAAAAAAAATTTTATTTCCGGAGGGAAATTAGTATTGTAAATTAATTTTTTTTTTTTTTTTTTTTTTTTTTAAAAAAAAAAAAAAGAGTTTTTTTGGGGGGGGGGGGGAGAAATCCGTTCTCCGCCAAGGAGCCCCCACACCACGTTTCAGGGGGGGGGGGGGGGCCCCCCACCTCACGTGGATTTTGAACGTCCCGAGAGTATCCCCAAAATGACTTTTTTTTCACTCTCGGTGGCGCCCCCAGAGGGCGGAAAAAAAATCTACACAAAAAAGAAAAATTCTAAAAAAAAATTCTTCAAAAAAAAAGCCACATCTTCGTGAGAGTTCCAAGAGCCACACCCAGGAATTACCCCCCCCCCCCGGAGAAACAGTACTTTTTCTGCCCAGAAACAACATCATCTTGTTTGGATAAGAGGAGCCCCAACAACAAGACGAGACCTCCCCCACACACCACCCCAACAAACAAGAGAAAAAAAATAATAGACCAAAAAACACAATTCTTAGTTCAAAGACTTCGTTTAGAAAACTTCGACCACGGTAACAAGTCTGGCAAGCTTCTAACTAATCAGTTAAAAATAAATAAGGAAAAAAGCAACAATCTCCTCCGTTAAAGACTCAGAAGGAAGTATCAGCCATGATCCTGACCAGATAAATAATATTTTTAGAAACTTCTACAGAACACTATATAAATCACAAATAAACACCACAGATGATAATATTAATCAATTTCTCAATAGTATCATTCTTCCAAAACTACAGCAGGAAAATATGACGGCTTTAGAATCACCCCTCTCAATAAGTGAATTACATGACGCTCTGCAACATATGCCCAATAATAAAGCCCCAGGCCCAGATGGATATCCGGTCGAATTTTACAAAGAGTTCTGGACAATTCTGGCTCCCACTTTTTTATAAAATGATACCTAGAAATAAAAGAGAAACAGAAAATACCACCAAATATGAATTCAGCAAATATCACCGTATTATTAAAACCAGGTAAAGACCCGACACTTCCAGCTAGTTATCGGCCAATCTCATTAATAAATGTAGATCTTAAGATAATCAGCAAAGCACTCGCTAAAAGGATAGAAAAAAATAACTCCTCTGATAATACATCCTGATCAAACTGGTTTTATTAAAGGTCGACATTCTTCTACTAACACACGCAGGCTGATTAATCTAATTGACTATGCTACCATTCATAATCTGGAATCCACTATCATCTCGTTAGATGCAGAAAAAGCCTTCGATCGTGTTAACTGGAGATTCCTGTTTGCAACATTAAATAAATTTGGTTTTGGTCCTTATTTCATAGACTGGATAAAAATACGTTATCAGTCAGTCATTTTCTGTACCGCTTATCCTGTTCAGGGTCGCGGGAAAAAAAAACAAAAAAAAACTTTAAACCTAATGCATGTGTGAGGACCAATGACCAAACTTCTCCAAGTTTCTGTTTACAGCGAGGCACCAGGCAGGGCTGCCCGCTCTCCCCTTCACTTTTTGCCATTTTCATTGAACCACTAGCAGCCGCTATAAGACAGGACAGAGATATTAAAGGGATCCCCGGCAAAAATCTAGAACATAAAGTAAGTCTTTATGCAGACGACGTACTACTTTTCCTCAAGAACTCATCAACATCTCTCTCCCAGACAATCACATTGATTAATAAATTTTCAATGATATCTGAGTACTCTATTAACTGGTCCAAGACTACAGCTTTGTCTGTTAATTGTACTTTACAAAACATTCCTAACATCACAATACAGTCTGGTAATATTAGATATTTAGGAATAAATATTTCTCCACAACTTTCAGAGTTAATAAAGTTAAATTATGTCCAGCTATTAAAGTCAATAGAGGAAGATCTCACACGATGGAAGCACTTACCCATATCACTCATGGGGAGAGCTGCTACCATCAAAATGATGGTTCTACCTAAAATCAACTACTTGTTCTCAATGATACCCACCAAACCTTCCCCCAGTTGGTTTAAGTCACTGGACTCTCACATTTCCAAATTCCTTTGGAAAAACAAGCCATCACGTATCAGTTTAAAAACCTTACAACAGGTAAAAGACCGGGGAGGGTTAGACTCACCCAATTTCAATTATTATTTCCTAGCAAATAAGCTACAATTTATTTCCAAATGGCTGAAACCTACCCATCTAGATGAACCGTGGCTAGACACAGAACAAGCATTATGTGAGGATCTGATTGTCTCTGATTTGCCGTTCATCAGTTCAGCAGTCAGATCTCATAAATGCTTTAAAAGTATCAACATCTGCTCTACTCTGAAAGCATGGTGGGAATTCCTGAAATTAACCGAGTCTTCTATTATTCCATGTGAACTCACACCCATCTGGAATAACCTGGATATTCTACAAAACAAGAAAATGATTAATTTTGTGCATTGGAAGGATAAAGGAGTAAAACAATTACAACATATCATTGAAAATGGAAATTTCCTGTCATTTAATACACTCACCTTACAATACAGGATCAGTAGTACTAAATTCTTAGAATACCATCAACTTAATTCTATATTAAGCAAAAAAATAAACCTCTAACCAACTGAACCTGCAAACTCCGGTCAGGGTAGCAGAATTCCTGACTCTCTATCCCCAAACTACTGTCGAAAATATATAGATTATTATTAAAACTGGATGATTCAATTTCCCTTCCAACTTCGAAGTGGGAGGCTGACTTGTCCAGAACCCTTAACCAAAACACATGGACACAGATATGTTTAAACACGTTCCTAATGACTAAAAACTCAAATATGCAACTGATACAATTCAAGGTTTTACACAGAGTACATTACACAGGACAGAGGATGTTCAAGATGGGTCTGTCACCTTCAAATATTTGTTTGCACTGCAATGAGAATACAACAGACAATTATCTTCACGCCTTGTGGTCTTGTCCACCTGTCCAGAGGTTTTGGCTTCAGGTATGTGATGACCTGTCAACGTGGCTCAGGTGTAACTTTCCTGCAAGCCCCACACTGTGTTTACTGGGGGACTTGGATGAGATCAACATGGTAACCAACTATGCACATATGATACTTACTGTATTATGTATTGCAAAGAAAACTATCCTGGTAAACTGGAAATCCAAAAATGATCTGCGCATTAGCCAGTTTAGGAATTTCTTAGTAGACCATATCAGTATTGATTGTAGTATTGTAGTATACAGTATTGGTGGCCCCATGGTTCCCATCCTTGGTGTATGTGGGTGGGTGTATGACTGGAGGGGGGACATAAATGCAGGGGGATGTGTGTATGGTTGCCTGTGGGAGTGTATGGAGACGAAGGGGTTGGTGAAGGTGCATGGGAGATGAATGTTTGAGTGTGGGAGTGGTGGTGCATTGGTGGGGTTTGTGTGTATCGGGTTGGATGGGTTTGGGTGGGGAGCGGGGATGGATCTGTGAAGGGATCGGATGCAGGGCAGCTGAGTGAATGAGGGAGGTGTGTGGGTGGGTGAATGGGCGAGGGTTCTGGCGGGGTTGGAAAAAAAATGATACTAATACTTTTGACATGTGCAAGGCACACGAGTGCTAAAGTAGGTTTTGAAATATATTTTACTCTTATAATACTTTATAACACTTCCCTCTGTTTCTAATGAAAATACTGTATACAAGAAAATAAAGGAAAATGTGCATTTAGAGAACTCAGTAACTTCAGCTCGGGGCTCCCCATAGTGGCGTCCTTTCACTTTTGTAAAGTTTGTACCCCCCTACACCCCCACAGCACACAGATGGCTTCTCTACCTGTCTTTCCTCTATTTTGATCCCTGGATATACACTGCCTGGCCTAAAAAAAAAGTCGCCAACAAAAAAAGGTCAAACATTAAACATTTCGTTGGACCGCCTTTAGCTTTGATTGTGGCAGCATTCGCTGTGTTTCCAGAAGCTTCTGCAATGTCACCAGATTTATTTGCATCCTGTTGCATCAATTTTTCACCAAGATCTTGATGATGATTGTAGAGTCTGACCACAGCACATCCCAAAGATTCTCAATGGGGTTCAGGTCTGGACTCTGTGGGGGCCAATCCATGTGTGAAAATGATCTTGATGATGATTGTAGAGTCTGACCACAGCACATCCCACATGGAGGTTGACTCTGTGGGGGCCAATCCATGTGTGAAAATGATGTCTGATGATCCCTGAACCATCTTTCACAAGCTGAGCCCGATAAATTCTGGCACGGTCATCTTGGAATATGGCCGTGCCATCAGGAAAGAAACATCCATTGATGGAATAACCTGCTCATTCAGTATATTCAGGTATCAGCTGACCTCATTATCTGAGCTCATACTGTTGCTAAACCTAGACCTGAGCAACTGCAGCAACCCCAGATCATCACACTGCCCCCACAGGCTCATACAGTAGCACTAGGCATGATGCTGCATCACTTCATCTGCCTTTCCGGCCACATTTCTTCCTGGAAGACGATGGCCCACTATCCTTCCAGTTTTTCATAATGCGTTGGACTGTTCTGAACCCAGTTTTAGTAGTTTCTGCATCTCCTTAGATGTTTTCACCTCTTGATGCCAATGATTTGACCCTTCTCAGACAGACTAACATCTTTTCCAAGACCACGGATGTGTCTTTCCACATGGTTGTTTAGGAAATGAGAAGCAACTCATTGCACCAGTTGGGGTTAAATAACTTGTTGCCAGCTGAAAGACAATCGCCCATGCAGTAATTATCCAATAGGAGGCTCGTACCTATTTGCTTAGTTAAATCCAGGTGGCGACTTCTTTTTTTGGCCAGGCAGTGTATTTCTAAGCTTTTACTAGGTTGTTGATGCTACTTTTTGCTACTTTGGTAGCAGCACCTCGTCTCCCTCTGCTCAGAGTCCTGTCTCTCCTGAAATGGGATGTTTACCCGCGTTTTGCAGGTAAATATGGCGTGGATTATATTTGTCTCAACTTTTATTTACTTTTTGCAGACATGACAGGTGATTATTGAGCCTGAAGCAGTGATGCTTCACCCGGCGCCCAGGCAGCACAAGTTACATCAATCGGTTCTTCACTCTGGTCCAGCAAAGAGTTGGTTTTGAGAGCCAGGAACCGGTGCTTAGGTAGTGGGAAGCTAAAGAAATGTTTTCTTCGAATCAGCGCTGGTAGTCTGGTTCAGATCAGTGCTGGAAACAGCTTGGTAGATAGGGGACCTGAGTGCCATACAGCAATTTCTGTTGTCGCAAGTTCTGTGTCGGGTCTGCTCAGGCAGACTTGCAAGTGCTGCTCACAGGCCAGAGAAACCGGCGGGAGGTGGGGAAACATCAAATCGCTCCGTAAACACTTTGGTTAGCCCCACAGGGATTCCGAAAAGCATTTATTGAGGTGAAAAAGTCACTGAGTTCTCCTTTAATGCTTTGATGCATATAATCACATCAGTAAGATGATTCTGTGTCTACATTAAACATTTCTGCTCATACTGCATTAATATTAGCTGATTTTAAACATTCATGCCAAAAGAGGGAAATCACAACAAAACAAATTGATCAAAACTGTATTTATTGAACAGTTAAAGCAGTGCAATAAACATAATGTAATTTTAAAACAAAACAAACTGCCTACTACTGTTATGCCTTTTGGTAAAAGAAAGAGATAATTCATGGTGTGAATTATTGACGAGAGAACTGATAGTTGGAAATGTGAAATAGAATTTTGGTGCAGATAACGTGTGTGGCAAAATGCAATGCAATGAGGGGGCGCTGTTGCATTGACAAAAACAAAGTGATGAGAGGATTGCATTGCAACTTTGCACATTGAATTGACAGTTGACAAACACATTGTCAAACTGCATGATAAAATATTAAATTGCCATTTTAACAATTAAATTACCATTTTAACATTAAAAGTGCACACGTTTCAGTACATTTTGACAAATGAATATCCATTTGAAAAAAGGTGCAAGTATGCCATGACAATATGAAATTTTATTATTCAATTTTAATTCCTGCTTGCTATTAAAATTATTAAAACTATATTGAAGATTAGATTGCCACTTTGTGCATTATGTTGTCAATTGCCAAATACAATTTCAAATTACATGACAAAATTTAACATTGAATTGCCATTTTAAATATTGCCAAATGAATTTCAAATTGCTCGTAAAGGTGCACATATGCTTCCATTTAATCCTGTTCTGTGTTGCTACTGTTATGATTTGAGGCCACCTTGAAACTCATTAGGTCATGAAACTTAAAAGGTACATTATGTAAAAAAATCAAAGGTTAATGGCAGAAAAATGTTATATATAATTCAAATCATTGGGCGTCATGCAACAATGTGAGAATTGCAAATCTGCATAATTACTGCCCCGATAATTCCATGTAAGGACATGACTTCCCACGCTTGTCAGAAGGTGTTCATTCAGAAAAATGGCATCAAAGACGAAGAAAAATCTTCCCATTTCAGAGATGGAGGTTGTGACTAAGATCTGAGCAGCAGAATTAAAGGAGGTAAAAGCCGAGCAGTGGAGAATAAATCACAAGAGCTGTAAATGCTGTGTTGCCTGCTGGTCACACTGTAACAGAAGTAAAAATAAAAATTATTTGATCCGATAAAGGTTTCAAAAAGATGTCTAACAAAAGCAAGGCAGCCACTGAAAACTACTGGTGGAGACCAAGAGGTGTGATGTAAATGCTTAATAAGAGTTTCCATCAACCAACACAGCGCAACATTCTGCAAATCTCCTTTTAATACACACATACACAAACACCCTGCTGGATAAAAAAAAAAAGCCGACGTGCAGCTAGACCACATCCTTTCATCATCCCCTCGATCTCATTCATACAACGCACATAAAAATATGATTGGTGAAACTCTAATTTGACAAATTCAGATCCAAACATCCACATTTTGTGTAACAATGAAGCTGAGGCGCCATGAAGTGAATTGACTGCATGTCTGACCGTTGAGTTGCAGCGGCCACTACTGCTGAACCGCCTTTCTGAATTTTCTATCCATTTTCTGTTCCAGATGTTATTTCAATGTTATGGCAGCTTGATCTCGCGTAGAGCTCACTGACTGCACTTTCTTTTGACGAAATGACAACAAATTAAACCATCGTCCCCTCCCCGACATGCCGCCTGCAAGTGAAGTGGCCGGTAGTCCTGTCACTCAGTCTGCTCATAAAATGTCATTTATAATTGCAGAGTGATACATGATGATGTAGTCTAATTTATATTGGATTTTAAAATACACAGGTGCCTTTAAGTAAATTAATACAATCCTGCGGTGAGAAAAACGAGGTTTGGATAACATCAGACTAATTGCGCAATACTCCTATGTCAAGTCTGGAGCACTCGTGAAATTTGTTCCTGCCTGACAGAAGATTAATTATATGAGAAAATTGGTGAATGCGGCATTTTCTCCCAAATCACTCGTACGAACCATTTAAGAAAGAATTTGTTCGTACAAATGCTTCTAGCATGAGGCCCATTGTTTCTATTTCCTAACTGCAGCTACCCTAGGACCTGTGTCCAGTATTCACTTCTGTTATTGAACTATTTCACCAGTTTGGTCTTCTGTCCCACAGTCAGCTGCTGGATTAAAAGCATAATGGCTTTCCTGTGGATGTCACTGTCATTCATTCATCTTCTGTACTGCATGTCCAGTTCAGGGTCGGTATCTATTATCAGGTGAGAGGCAGGTACACATGGACAGGTTGCCAGTCTGTCGCCGTGGACGTCACTGCCTTCTGCTAAATGATAAACATGATCACAGATATTTTGCATACCTTCTGCCGCCTATCCGAGGTCGGGTCGTGGGGGCAGCTGCCTAAGGAGGGAAGCCCAAACTTCCCTTTCCCCAGCCACAGGCGTCAGCTCATCCGGGGGGATCCTGAGGTGCTCCCAAGCCAGTCGGGAGATGTAGTCCCTGCAGCATGCCCTGGGCCTCTCTTGGTGCCTTGTCCCGGTGGAACATGCCTGGAACTCCTTATCAGGGAGGTGTCCAGGAGGCATCCTGACCAGATGCCTGAGCCTCCTCATCTGGTTCCTCTCAATGCAGAGGAGCAGCGGCTCTACTTTGAGTCGCTCCCGGATGACCGAGCTCCTCACCCTATCTCTAAGGGAGAGCCCGGCTACCCTGTGGAGGAAACTCATTTCGACTGCTTGTACCCACAATCTTGTTCTTTCAGTCATGACCCACAGCTCATGACCATAGGTGAGGGTAGGAACGTAGATCGACCGGTAAATCGAGAGCTTCGGCCTTCTGGCTCAGCTCCTTCTTTACCACAACGAATCGATGCAGACGCCGCATCGATCTGCCTGTCGATCTCCTGCTCCATTTTTCCTTCACTCCTGAACAAGACCCCAAGATACTTGAACTCCTCAATCTGGGGCAGGACCTCAGCCCGACCTGGAGAGGACACGCCACCCTTTTCTGGGTGAGGACCATGGTCTTTATTTAGAGGTGCTGATTTTCATCCCGGCCGCTTCACGCTCAGCTGCAAATTACTCCAGTGAGAGTTGGAGATCACGGCCCGATGACACCAACAGAACCACATCATCAGCAAAAAGTAGAGTCCCAATCCTGAGATCCAAATCAGATCCCCTCAACATCTCTGCTGCGCCGGGAAATCCGGTCCATAAAGGTTGTGAACAGGATTGGTGACAAAGGGCAGCCTTGGCAGAGTCTGACCCTCACCGGAAATTGATTCGACCTACAGCCAGAAATGCGGACCAAGCTCTGGCATCGGTCGTACAGGAACCAGACAGCTCGAACAAGGGGATCGGCACTCCGTATTCCCGGAGCACCCCCCACAGGAATCCCCAGGGGATTCCTTTACCAAGTCCACAAAGCACATGTAGACTGGTTGGGCAAACTCCCAAACCCCCTCCAGGATCCCGAAGAGGGTGTAGAGCTGGTCCACTGTTCCACGACCAGGACAAAAAAAACCCACTGCCCCTCCTCAATCTGAGGTTCGACTATCCGACGGACCCTCCTCTCCAGGACCCCTGAGTAGACTTTACCAGGGAGGCTGACAAGTGTGATCCCCCTGAAGTTGAAACTCACCCTCCGATCCCCCTTTTTGAAAAATGGGACCATCACCCCAGTCTGCCAGTCCAGAGGTACTGCCCCTGATGTCCCCGCAATGCTGAATAGGCGAGTCAGCCAAGACAGCATCCAGAGCCTTAAGAAACTCAGGGCGGATCTCATCTACCCCCGGGGCACTGCCACTGAGGAGCTTTTTGACTGCCTCGGCCACCTCAGCCCCGGTAACAGCAGAGTCCACCCCTGGGTCCCCAAACTCTGCTTCCTCCTCGGAAGACATGTTGGTTGGATTGAGGAGGTCTTCGAAGTATTCCTTCCACCGACCCACGACGTCCCAAGTCGAGGTCAGCAGCCCACCATCCCCACTGTACACAGTGTTGATGGTGCACTGCTTCCCCTTCCTGAGTCGCCGGATGGTGGACCAGAAACGCCTCGAAGCCGTCCGGAAGTCGTTCTCCATAGCCTCACAGAACTCCTCCCATGTCCGAGGTTTTGCCTCAGCGACCGCCAGAGCTGTGCTCCGCTTGGCCCGCCGATACCTGTCAGCTACCTCAGGAGCCCCACAGGCCACGAAGGCCCGGTAGGACTCCTTCTTCAGCTTGACGGCATCCCTCACCGCTGGTGTCCACCAGCGAGTTCGAGGATTACCGCCACGACAGGTACCTACAACCTTACAGCCACAGCTCCGACTAGCAGCCTCAGGAATAGAGGTGCAGAACATAGCCCATTCCGACTCAGTGTCCCCCACCTCCCTCAGAACATGGTTGAAGCTCTCCTGGAGGTGGGAGTTAATGCTCCTCCTGACAGGGGACTCCGCCAGACGTTCCCAGGAGACCCTAACAACACATTTGGGCC
>JALJCO010003154.1:0-37500 GCA_023101725.1 Atherinomorus stipes
ATTTTAATGATCAGATGTGCGTTCATTTTCGCGCTATTGATAAATGGGACCACTGACTTTTTTACGCTTAAAAAGGCATCTTAGCAACAAATGTCACGCAACTGGCAGAGACCAATATGAACCGTAGTTGGACTATAGGGTCCGTACATTAGAAACTACTT
The DNA here is from genome assembly GCA_023101725.1 of Atherinomorus stipes. NCBI lineage: Eukaryota > Metazoa > Chordata > Actinopteri > Atheriniformes > Atherinidae > Atherinomorus > Atherinomorus stipes. The sequence goes on from JALJCO010003154.1 coordinate 162, forward strand.
TTCAACACCCCACAAAAGGATGCTCATGGTCGTTATACACGATTAAAGATGTGCAATAATTTAATCAAGCATATTATATTTTGTGTTGATCTCTTAATGATTGAAATATACAAAAGGCTCATACAATTTTAAGACATCGTTTTGAATTTCTACAATCAAATAGCCTGTTTTCCATATTTAAAACAGACCTGTAATCAGACATAGTAGTAGTATTAAATAGTATCTACAACTTCTTCCCCTTTGTCTCTTTTTATCTTCCATGTATATCTTAGTCCTGATGCTCACTGTGTATAAGTGCTTATGACAACTTCTTTTTTCTAATCTTGCAATTCAAAACATGTTTATCTTTATCCAATTTATGCATTTAGGTGTGCCTGTGGAAACTGTTCTAAAATGCCAACAGAAGTTGAAAACGTATGCTGCAGAGAAATTCCCAAGGTAAGAGTGATTTGCCAATACAGTGCATAGACCATTATTATATCATTTTTTCATAATGAATTAAATACCCCTGTTAGGTTACTGCCAGAATGGGGGAAGCACCCAGTGAACTGACATGCATGGTGGATCATCCTGGATTTGAGCCTGTGTGTCTCAATCAGTATTCACTACAGAATGCAACAAATGTTTACAAAGCACAGTTTGGACCATTAAATCTTAGAGGAATTGTACAGTGTTTTTTTTTTTTTTGTGACTCTTTTTTTTATTTTCTTTTTATTGTAACACAAATTTACAAAGCTATAATCTCAGTAGAAACAAAACAAACACAATTTTATAAAACAAACACACAAAGAATAAAAAACTAGTTGAATAATTGGAACTGAAGCTTTTGTAACTTATTTGTGTTTCAGTCATTACAGGTATTGTGCCTACAGGTGCTTTGTGTCCTGGTGCTAGGGCTATCTCTGGTCGGAAAGTGCGTGGGTCAGTCTCCTGCCGTCTTGTGTGGTCATGAGGATAAGGCAGGAGTATCCAGATGACGAGGGGCAGTATGTGGGCTTCAGACCGGCCCTGGATTGAAGCTGAGACATAGGCAGAAACCACTGTTGCCTTGTCTGGTCGTGGATGCTGCGATGAGAGGGTTGGTGGGATGTGGATCTTTTGAAACTCGTCTAAAAATGGAGTTGGGTCCTCCTGGAAAACCTGCTCAAAGACCAGCTCCATGATGTCATCCACGTAATCTGTAATGACAGATAATAACTTGAAAAACGTATTTGTTCGCAAGAAGCTTTTGGAAAGTTAGTTCTTTTGCACTGCTGTTTATAGTGATGTTACACTTATTTATTTGTGATTTGTGTTATTTTTTCATGCTGCTTTGCTTTATGCTTGTTGGTCTGCATAAGAATTTTCCTTTGTTATTCTGGTGTAAGAAGAAGTCATAATTAAATTATGAACACCAACCAGATTTTGATTTATTGAAATGAAGTTAGCATACGAATAATGACTCATGCAGTAAGACTTACTGAAGGTTTCTGGTGTTTTGATCGGCTTTGCTGTTCCGTCTCCCTTCTTGAACTTGGGGAAAGACATTCTGAACATGGGCTCTCCAGATGAGGTAGTAGCCTGCAGACGTTCAGCATTTTCGTTGAAATGCAGTGCCGCCAGGTACAGCCTGATAAAAGTAAAAGAAAATGTATTTGTTAGTTTTCGGTGGTAAACATAAAACTTATCTAACACACACATTATTTTTAATATGGAAAAAGCAAATTGAGGGATTATAATACTAAACTATGCAGTTATTTACCTGCACAGCATTGTAATGATGTAATGATTTTATTAATATTACTGACAAAGGTGGAACGAACAACATTTACTCAGTTACATTTTCTTCAACTTTAAAAAAAAAAAAACAATTTACTTTTAGGGGAAGTACTTTTTACTTTTACTTAGATAATATTATTATGAAGTATGACTAGTTTTGCTCTTTTTTCTGGCTACTCTAATCACTGAGGAACTTCACCAATAAAATAGGAACAAAAACTTAAATAAATAATGCACCAGATACAGACACAATCCTTTAGTTATTTAGTGACATTATTTCAGAATACTTATCAAATGTTATTAACACATATTAATCAGTTACTCAGTACTTAAGTATTCTTTTTATGGAATATTTTCTTGCTACTCTTAGTAAAAATATATTGAGTTATTTCTGTCTACTCTCCACGGCTGACAATATTGAAACACAAACTACATGTCAGATACTTTATATATATATATATATATATATATATATATATATATATATAATGCCACTGGAGCATGTTCAGCTTTCATCTGTTAACCCATTCACGTGTCATGTACTGTATAACAGACCTACAGTGAGAACCTCTCCCCCCCAGCACAGAAACAGCAGACCAGACAGGGATCATCCTTCGTACGGATTTATTAACAGAATAAAGCATAATAAATAAATGTTGCGACTGTCTCCGCCGTCTTCCTCTTCCCTTCTCTAACTGATTAGTTACAGACACACTTCCATATTATTTTCCATCATCCGATGCAGTTTCTATCAGCTGTTCTCTTTGTACCCTAGCTTCCCTTGTGCCACCTCAGCAGTCTACTAACTTCGAAAGCATTCTCACATTCTGTTGACTCGAATCATGTTCGTCCGAGACATTTTTCTTCCACACGAACATAACACGAAAAAGGCACAGTAAACATGGCCGCGACATAGTAAAGAAGTTAACTAAGTGTAACTGGAATGCGTTTGGGTCATGTGTTCTCCCATGACAAGAAACCGGCAAAAACACAAAGCCAAATAATTTTATTGAAAGTATGCAGTAGTTATATCCTCAGGGAGGCAGCTAAAAGCTAACATAAGGCGCTAACACAATGCTTTTGATATCAACGCAATGACCTGAACGTCATATCAGCACAAACACAATTCACGTCTAAACTAAAGCTTGCTGTCATTTTAGCGTTATTTGGACCTTACCGTTATGCTTTGTCCGTCGTTTCCGTAGATAGATGGAACTGACCCCTCATTCAGACGAAGTCTTTCGGCAAATCCCTCTTGATACTGGCGGAGGTTACTGAAGCAATCGTCCTTGAAGTGCTTCGCGCAAACCAGGAGTACTTTCCCCACTGATGTTGGTACATTTCCATGAAAAATAAAATTTAACCAGGCACTTCGAAGAGGTTCTGATGCTGGGGGGCGATGTAAGGAATTGTGTGGGCTTAAACACCCAACAACCGAACATTTTGACTTCTCCGCTTGCAACTTCGGCATCGCTGAACTTGGACTACAAAGTCGCGACGAGAAAAAACATGGCGGATTCACGAAGTTGGTTACCCGGAAGTCCATGACCTTATTTGGCAGTTCCACAGCAAATATTGTGACGTAATAGAAAAGAAAACGTAATAGTGAATAGAGAAAATCAAACGGACTCAAAAATACAGGCCAAAAAGAGTATAAAGATATATATGAAACCTAGGGGGAGCATGAATTTGCATTTTCTGCACTCCTAAGCACTCAAAATACACAAACACATGTATTTAAAAGCTAAAAAAAGTCGATTTTGCATGATATGTCCCCTTTAATAGGAATCTGTTAGCCTGTCATTAAAAACAATCTTATCCACTCCACAGAACATCCGAGGCAAATCATTTATAACTTTAGACTATCTGTGTAAATGCCGTGTTAACAGAATAATGTTACAAATAAAACTAACCTGCGTTTTGTTGCATTTTGATTGTTGCTGCTGAGAAACTTTACAAAGTTTCACTTCTTGTATTTGGCAGCAGAGTGATGTCATCTGCTGCTACGTGCATGAAGGAATCTGATTACACAAATATAAAGTCTAAACTACGGCCATGTCTGAAAGGCATGAGGATATGTCGGGTTTTGAAGATAATTTCTAACTTTTTTCATCAACTAACTGTCACCATGTCTCTATGAACCAAAATACACTGACAAAGGTAGTACGCTGGTAAAAACTAGTTCCTCAATATGTGATGCAAAATTTGTCATACAAGGCTAATTTTACTAGTTTAACACACAAGTTTACTAGTTTAACTCGGCATTTACACAGATAGACTTGCTGATTTGCCTCAGATGTTCTGTGGAGTGGATAAGATTGGTTTTAATGACAGGCTAGCAGATTCCTATTGACTTCCACTAGCATTAGCATCAGCGACCTCCTGGAACTAGAATAACGGGATGAAATATGTTGAAACTGTCTTCAGTGATAAGTAGGATCCTGGCTCACTTGTAAATGAGGCCCTACTGTGTAAAAATCCTGAACTTCCCTTTAAGATTCTGAACGGTTAATGTGACTATTATAAATCTGCCTTCTGGATCTCTGATTACATCATCAATGTCAAATTTTAACCTGCTATTAATCAGAATTGCTACACCTCTCTGTCTAGAATTATAACCAGCTGAATACACGTGTGGAAACTGTCTTGTCTGAAGGAGATCGACTGAGGAATTTGATAAATGTGTTTCCTGAAGTAAGACAATGTCTGCCTGAAGATCTTTTAGCCGATTGAGAACTTTTAATCTCTTATCCCCTGTGCGAGCTCCGCGCACATTCCAGGTGACTATTTTCATTCAACCAACGCTGAAATAAGTATTACATGCATATTAATAAAGCCGTGCATCTGTTCGCGTATTTCTGCCGTAAGTATGAATAGTAAGCTGCAGGCTAAATCAGTCTGTCTGTGTGTACATCGCGCTGTTTCTTCCTGCAGTGTGTGTGCGTGCATCTGCATGTGTGTGCATCGCGCTGCGTGTGCTGGAGTTTCTAAACGCGTAGTGTTCACGTTTGTAAAGTCGCGAGTGAAATGACAATTCACTGTGTGAGAGTGAGAGAAAAAGAGAGAGGGGAGGAAAGGAGTGAGAAGTGAAACAAGGAAAAGTGACGAAAAACCAGAGGTTTAAAAGTGCATCCGTGTTGTGAGCCGTGAAGTGGAAACGGTAGTGAGATTAGTAATTATGATCATAAGAGATAATAATTCATCTAATCAGAGTTAGGAGGATATGAAACTGAACTGTACCTGACATCAGAAGAGCCACGGGGTGATGTTTGAGTCCCGATAAAGATGCCCGTTAATAAATAATTTATCCACCGCGATGACAGCTCGGGATCCCTCCGTAATGGCTTTTTTCCTGATAGGAAACAGGACTTTACGCCGGTCCAGGATTTCTTTAGGATACTGGTCGTTTACTCCAAAGTTGGTCCCTTTCAGCTCGCGGCCCTGCTTCTTTACTTGCTCTTTTTGTTTAAAGTGAACAAACTTAGCAACAATCGGTCTTGGTCTGCGTGAATCCGGCATTTTACTTCCCATGCGGTGGACGCGATGAAAGCCGATACCATTGACTGTATCGGAGGGGAGTTTTAGTTGCTTTCTGGATGAAGGTTTTTATTGTTTCCTCGGGGTTTCGTCTGCCTGCTCTGGGATCCCTGCAAATACCAGATTATCTCTCATGCTCCGAGCCTGCAGATCGATTACTGATTCTCTCATCTTTTTATTTTCTCCTGACAGCCGGTTTATTCCCTCAGTGAGGGACTTAACCGTGTCTTGTAGGTCGGCGTTTGCGGCCGCTCGCGTTTCCACCTGCTTCTGGCTGAACTCCAATGATTCCCGGAGCGCCTGGAATTCTTTATGGAGAACCTCCACCAGGTTCAAACGGGCGTCAAAGCTGTCTACTTTCCTCTCTATGGAGAGAAGGATGTCCACCGAGTTTTCTAATGAAGACATCGCACTAGAGGAATCTCCTACCCGAGCTCTCTTGCTCTTGTTTTCCGGAGTAGACGCTGAGTTCGGTTTTTTTTAAACCTTTTTTCATGGCCTGCTGTTCATGGTACAGAAGATCAATGTAATCCGCCGGGCTGATCGAATCTTCCCCGCTTCCCTCCAGGTTGTACCCTTCACTATACTGATTTTTTTGATTATTTGTTTTAATGATTATTTATTATATTGGCAAATATTAATAAGTTGAAGTTGAAGCGATAATTTTTTTTTCTACTTGTCCTGTCCAGCATCGAAGCAAGCAGAATGGAAATCTGATTGCTTTATTTTGTTGAAAAGTTTTGCTTTACCAAGCGGAGCTTTATGAACATAAGGCTCCACTTGATATCATGTTTATTCATTTTATTTCTTTATTTAAACATTTGTCTATAACACCATTCCATTTCATACTGCTGGGCCTGACAAGGGAGAAATGAAAGTTAACAGAGGTAATTATAGAAAGTGGAACAGAGAGAAAGGAAGAGGAAGAGAGAGAGGAGAGAAAACATGAATCCACTTACACAGTTCACTGGTACATCTGTACAGCGATCCCTAAACAACCAAGGTCTCTGTTGGAAAACAAAACAAGCAATCCCCTACAGGAGGACCTGCAGGTGGCTTAAATATCCTCAGATCATACAAACACACGCAGAACTACGCAGAGAAGAGGTACAACCTAGTCAGCGCAATGGGAAGTAGAGAAGAGGTACAACCTAGTCAGCGCAATGGGAAGTAGAGAAGAGGTACAACCTAGTCATCGCAATGGGAAGTAGAGAAGAGGTACAACCTAGTCATCGCAATGGGAAGTAGAGAAGAGGTACAACCTAGTCAGCGCAATGGGAAGTAGAGAAGAGGTACAACCTAGTCAGCGCAATGGGAAGTAGAGAAGAGGTACAACCTAGTCATCGCAATGGGAAGTAGAGAAGAGGTACAACCTAGTCATCGCAATGGGAAGCAGTGTCACAGTGTCAACATGCATAATAAAGGGTCTCCGTGGTGATACAGTCATGCAGATGCAGCCTCGTCTCTGCAAGGAGGAGGAAGCCCGCAAGGCTCACGACCCAGGCCCCCAGCAGCCACCCAGAGGCCCAGATCCCAGCTACCCCCCCCCCCTCCCCCCAAAGAACGGACATGCATCCCCCGAAGGGCGGCAAAAGGCGGCCCCAGCTGGAGCCCCCGCAGTCTGGGGGCCCAGGCCCCAGCGGACCAAGACCAGCAGCTGCCGACCCCACCGGGCGCCCCCCGGGGCGGAGACAGCGCCGGGCCCAGGGCCCAAGCGCCCAGGAGCAGCCACACCCCCCCCGACCCGGGCGGCCCAACTGAAACCCAGGAGGACCAGACCCCCCAGACGACACCCCCCCAGGGCAGGCCAGCCCCCACCCCAACGTCCCTGCCCCACACACCTGACACCAGGGCGCCACCACCTCTACCACCCCCTACCCCGCCACCACGCTCACACACACACTCCCCCACACACCTACCCCAACACCCCCATGTACCCCCCCACACACACATACACCCACCCACTCCGCTCTCCAACCTTACATACCCACACTCACTCCTCCCTCCACCCCCAACACTCTCCTCCCTCTACCGTCCACACCTACCCCCACCTCCTCATACCCTCTAACACACACATGCACTCCCCCACATAACTGCACCAACTCCTCCCTACCCCCCACACATACGCCCCCACCTCCCTCTACCCCCAATACCCCATACAGTCCCCCTTACATGTCCAGCCCCGCCCATCCCTCTGACCTATCACACTTCGCCCTTCCTTCCTTCAGCCCCTAACGACCATCCCTACTAGACACTCACGAGCATGCCACTCCTTCCTCCATCCCCCCTTTCCTCCAACCACTTACCCACATCTCCTCCCTCTTCCAGCCCAAGTTCCTCCTTCCCACATTTCCTCTTTCACACTCTCATTCATTATTCTTACACACCCACCTCTCTTTGGCCCGTGCCCCTCGTGCCTCCTGAGTGGTAGCTCGGGCCGGGGAAGGAGCCGTGAGCTCCAAGCCCCCCCCACCCCCAGCAGCAGGCCAGGCATCCCCCGGGCCAGCAGATCCCCCGCAATGCAGCCAGCCTTAACCACTGGCGCGTGAAACAGCCACGACTCCCCCTCTCCCCAGTAGCGCCCGGGAGACCGGGGTATGAAAGGACCCTGCCCCCCCCCGCTCATGAGTGTGTGTAAGATGTATGTTGTTTGCAGTTAAAACTGAGAGGCAGTGCCAAGTCATGCCGGGAGTGGGGTCGCGTAGGGGGCATGACCCCCCAACCGGCCCCTCCCTCCTTCCACACACTATATGGCCCGCCCCACAGAAGTGGTTGTGAGCTGTTGTTATTTTATGTGTTTAGGTGTCTAAGTGTGGTTAAAACTGGGGAGCAGGCTGTCTCTAGACGTGACAAGCAAAGGCACTTTGGTGCCCTCCCTCACCACGCCCGCTTGACACGCACCCTCCCCAAAACCCTACGTGTGTGTGTGTGAGGTAGAGCAGGGGGGGGGGGGGGTCTTGGGAAGGGAGACCAGGGGGGTATGAATTCCCCTCCTGGAAGATGAGCCGTTACCGGCATTAGGTACCCCTGCCTCCCGGGATCCCCCCAGGGCAGAAGGGGGCAGGCATGGCCGCCCTCCCGGCCCGGCGACCGGCGTTCACCACAGAAGGGCGATAAATTTCTTAACTCGCCTGGTTTGAATCGCCTACCGTCTCACAGGAACTGCGTCACTACAGCGTCATCGCCTGCGCCCTGCGATGACGCTGGGTGCGGGCGATTTCTGAAAACTGCGATTTCACCGTTTTGATACAACGGAGTCAAGTCTCTTTTACCATGTACGTGTGTTCTGACACACCGGGAAAATCTCAAGAGTTCACATATGCACTTCACTCACGGTGCGGAACGGAACGGAGAGCCACAAAGAATGATGGGAAATATTCAAACGGAGCCACCCTTGGAGTAGTTACACTGATCTCACATGAAATATACCCACATCTGAATGAGGTCATGGTCCCAACTCTTATCTACGTGTCCCCAGTAGGCATGCCGGTATGAAGTTCTGACGATAACCTTGAGCTAAAATATCATGGTATACCATGGTATCATGACTACGCTCTTAAATATTGTTTTTAAGTGTCTGGGTAAATAAAAACAACTTATTTTGGTTGAACAATGCCCTTTATTGTAACATCTGTAATTCCTCCTTTGATGTTTAATGACGTTGGCATTAGCAAGCCACGTGAATTTAACCTCTTTCACAATCTTTTGCAGCTTAAATGGAAAAAACATTTGCAGGTGAAAAGATGCTTAAAAAAACAAATTATGGGTCTGTCAGAGCGAAGTTGATCATAAAAGAATAAGAGTTCATAATAAAGTTAAGTCTGCAACCATTTGTTTGCTGTACTGGACAATAACAGTGTAAAGCAGTTTGAGCTTTAATAAAGGCCGTACGTCAACTTTATATCAAATTGGAACAACACGCTGGGAAAACTCCGCACGCCAGACTCGCTACTCAGTTGCCCGGGTAGTAAATAGAGAACATTTACTCGTTATGTGTAAATGTAAATGATTTACTCACCAAACAGAAAATTTAGTCGCATTTGACGCCTGGGGTGTTATTTTCAGTGCACATAAGGACACTCCTGACTTGCACTCTCTCACTGTGTTTTATAAGACAGAATGAAGTTCATACCACAGTCGAGGTATGAAGGTATGACGGAAAATGGAATAGTTTCATACAGCATTTTTATACCGTGGGATACCTTGAAACCAGAAACCGGCAAATCCCTAGTCCCCAGCACGAAATTGCTCCAAATTACATGTAAAAGCTTTCTGAGGGCGGGGCAGGCCCCGGCCAATCAGAAACATGTGTGTCCTACTGTGGCTCCGCCCCCCGTGTGACGGATCACTGGTGAACGTCTGCTGTCAGCAGGAGCTCAGGTCTAATCAGAGAGTCTGTTCTGATCTGAGGTCTGCTTCATCAGGGAAGGAAGGAAACAGTCACTGCTGGAAGATGTTATTTTCTTCTTCTGTCCCACCTTAGACTTAGACTTAGACTTCCTTTATTGTTGTTGCACAAAAAAAAAATACAACTGTGAATTTGGCAACGAAATGTCGTTGCTTGGCTACCGGACACAGAACTCAAGCAAAATCCATGAAATAAATCCTTTAAACGATAAAAATATAAATACACAATATCATGGCTATAAGTGAAATACCTGAACACACCTGAAGGTCACCAACGCAAAGACTGTAGAAAATATGGACGTAGTATCTGGTTACATCTGAATAGAGGAAAGTGAAGCCAGGTGGGCGCGTCCCACCGTCGCCATCTTGCCGTGTCACGTGTGTTGTCACTCCCGGAAAATATGAAAATGGGTAAAGCGCAGCCTCAGGGCAAATGATTGACAGCTGACGTTCTCTGGGCTAAACACTAACTGAGCTAACTCAAAACTAACAGGAGCGAACGAACTGCCGTAAACAGGATTATTTCTGCTGTAAACATGTTTATTTCTGCCGTAAACAGGATTATTTCTGCTGTAAATATGTTTATTTCTGCCGTAAACAGGATTATTTCTGCCGTAAACAGGATTATTTCTGCTGTAAACAGGATTATTTCTGCTGTAAACATGTTTATTTCTGCCGTAAACGGGATTATTTCTGCTGTAAACATGTTTATTTCTGCCGTAAACAGGATTATTTCTGCTGTAAATATGTTTATTTCTGCCGTAAACAGGATTATTTCTGCTGTAAACATGTTTATTTCTGCCGTAAACAGGATTATTTCTGCCGTAAACAGGATTATTTCTGCTGTAAACATGTTTATTTCTGCCGTAAACGGGATTATTTCTGCTGTAAACATGTTTATTTCTGCCGTAAACAGGATTATTTCTGCCGTAAACAGGATTATTTCTGCCGTAAACAGGATTATTTCTGTCGTAAACATGTTTATTTCTGCTGTGAAGTAGGGGTGTCCCCAAATAGTTGATGATTCGACGATTCGTTTCCAGGACTGGGCTTCGACTGTCAGTCTTTAAGTCGAATAGTCGCAGCATTTGGTTACCAAGCAAAGATCATACCATCCTGCAGTAGGAGGGGGGGCTAAATGTTTGATTTTTACACAATATTCATTTGTTCTTTAAATAATTCATGTTATAGGTCTGTTAGCAGCCGAATAATTCTGTTAGTGTGGCATAGGGTGAGATGGGCCGTGCAGGCGGGTTTAAACCAGTCTGCCGACTGAGTCGCAGCGCTGAGCATTCAGCCAAAGCGACGTCTCTATGACCAAGTAGCCAGAGACATGATGAAGGACCCTCACCTGTCACATCATCATCATCATCATAGCTTCTTCCACTGATTTACAGCATCAGTCTGTCAAGGTGTGAAACAGCCTGACCGACATAAACACAGCGTCTGCTTCGTGTTAAAGCTCCAGATGGATGCGCTGGCGCTGCTGGAGGATTATTCAGATTGTATCAGGAAAGAACGCGTTTTTAAGGACCATAATGTCCTGAATCATGAAGCCTGCGGCTGATATCAGACTCCAGAGCAGCACTTTTATCTTTGTCCTGAACTGGACCGCCGTCTCGCTGCGTCAGCTGTTGGGCGGCTCATAACTTTGTACTTCGTTATGAGCCTGTTTGTTGTTGTGTAATTAATTTATTTATTCACTGAAGGTTATTCTATTGGAATTCCTCTCTATATATTTGACATTTGGACCGTGCGCCGTGCGCACAGACTTGCACCTTTTTAATTCTCTTTCCCGACTTTAAATTGTTAAGAAAAAAAAAAAACATAAAAAATATTAGGTTTATGCCTGCAGTGTAAACTGAAAGATAAAAATGAAATTATTGAATTGTTTCACACCAACACCTTGTAATTTTCTTTTTGTGAAATATTTTAATAAATAAGGATTAAAACGAGCAGACATGTTTTACAGCCTAATCAGTGATATAGAAAAATGAAAGTTCACGGAGACGTCCTGTTATTATCTTATGCCAAATGAAAAATTACATTTATTTAATGAGGTGTTAGAGCTCTTTCTCTGGAGCAGGAAATGAGCAAATGAGATTATGAATCAATAAGGGGGAAAAAAAACAAAACACGATTCGACTATTCGTCGGCGAATGGCATGATCTGACAAATCAGGTTCGACTATAATAATTCTTAGTCGGGGACACCCCTACTGTGAAGTTGGTCTTTTTAACAAGTCTATGGGGATTTGCTCTGTTTTGGAGTCCCTAGTGGATGAAGGGAGAACTACAAATGGAAGTGGGCTCACTTTTCTGCAGCCGAGTTTGCCTCTTGCACCAACGTCAGAGCTGAGGGAGTTTGTGTTGCGCTCAGACTCAGGAGGAGGAGTTGCTGATGTGATGTGGGGACGTCGTTGGCCTCAGGACTTCATCTTCGACTCGTCCTCGCCTCCATGCTACCTCCAGTCCTCTGCACCGGCCCTGCAGGACAGCGTCGCCTGTTGTCCTGGTCTCATGTCTGTCCTGTTGCTTCCAGCTGGTGTGTCGGTGTTCGGAGCATTCCTGCGTTCGGAGTTCAGCGAGGAGAATCTGGAGTTCTACCTGGCTTGTGAACAGTATAAACAATCCTCCAACAACTTCAGCCTGCAGAGGAGGGCGAAAAACATCTGTACTACCTACATCCTGCCTGGGGCCCCCCGCGAGGTATCACACCCAGCACACCCTCACATACCTTTGATTAACCTCATCACAAGGTCTGTTTTTACCGTCTCCTGTCTGGAATGACATGCCCAAAGTAAACAAAGTATCTTCAAACTACAAGGTGTGTATGTAGAATGTTGGTCTCTACAAAGAGCTGAGACATGAGGGAGTACAGAAATGCCAGAATCAAGATATACAGCTGTGTGAAAAAGTTTTTGCCCCCTTCCTAATTTTTTTGCATGTTAGTCACACTTAAATGTTTCAGATCATCAAACACATTTAAATGTGAGACAAAGATAACACAAGTGAACAGAAAATGCAGTTTTTAAATGAAGATTTTTATTTTTAAGGGGGGGATCAAACTGAATTGGCGAAATTGGTGTGAAAAAGTGATCTTCCCCTAAACCTGATAACTGGTTGTTCCACCTTAGCAGCAACAACTGCATCAAGCGTTTGTGATAACTGGCAGTGAGTCTTCTACAGCGCTGTGGAGGAATTTTGTTCCACTCATCTTTGCAGAATTGTTGTAATTCAGCCACATTGGAGGCTTTTCCAGCATGAACCGCCTTTTAAGGTCATGCCACAGCATCTCAATGGGATTCAGGTGGGGGCTTTGACTAGGCCACTCCAAAGTCTTCATGTTGTTGTTCTTAAGCCATTCAGAGGTGGACTTGCTGGTGTGTTCTGGATCATTGTTCTGCTGCAGAACCCAAGTGCGCTTCAGCTTGAGGTCACCAACAGATGGCCGGACGTTCTCCTTCAGGATTTTTGGTAGAAGCAGAATTCATGGTTCCATTTACCACAGCAAGTCTTCCAGGTCCTGAAGCAGCAAAACAGCCCCAGACCATCACACTACCACCACCATGTTTTACTGTTGCTATGATGTTCCTTTTCTGAAATGCCGTGTTACTTTTACGCCAGATGTAATGGGACCTCCACCTTCCAGAAAGTTCCACTTTTGTCTCGTCAGTCCACAGAGTATTTTCCCAAAAGTCTTGGGGATCATCAAGATGCTTTCTGGCTAAACTGAGACGAGCCTTTATGTTGTTTTTGCTCAGCAGTGGTTTTGGTCTTGGAACTCTGCCATGCAGCCATTTTTGCCCCCCAGTCTCTTTCTGATGGGGGAGTCATGAACACTGACCTTCATTGAGGCTAGTGAGGCCTGCAGTTCTTGGATGTTGTTCTGGGGTCTTTTGTGACCTCTTGGATGAGTCGCCGCTGTGCTCTTGGGGTCATTTTGGTCGGCCGGCCCCTCCTGGGAAGGTTCACCACTGTTCCATGTTTTCACCATTTGTGGATAATGGTTCTCACTGTGGTTCTCTGGAGTCCCAAAGCTTTAGAAATGGCTTTGCAACCTTTTCCAGACTGATAGATCTTAGTTACTTTTTTTCTAATTTTTTACAGATTTTTTTTTGGGGGGGGGGGGGGTCGCAGCATGATGTCTAGCTTTTGAGGATCTTTTTGGTCTACTAAACTCTGTAAGGCAGGTCCTATTTAAGTGATTTCTTGATTGAGAACAGGTGTGGCAGTAATCCAGCCTTGGTGTGGCTACAGAAATTGAAATCAGCTTTCCAAAGATGTAATAAACCACAGTTCATTTATGTTTTAACGGGGGGGGCAATCACTTTTTCACACAGGAGCATGGAGGCTTGGACCCCCCCCCCCACACACACACACACACACTAATAAAGATCTTCATTCAAAAACTGCATTTTCTGTTTATTTGTGTTATCTTTGTCTCACATTAAAATTTGTTTGATGATCTGAAACATTTAAGTGTGACAAACATGCAAAAAAGTAAGAAATTAGGAAGGAGGCAAAAACCTTTTCACACAGCTGTACAGTAAGTTACTGTCAGAGTAAATTCACCTGGAACAAAGTAGAAAAGGTAAATGTATCTCCTCCTAAAAGAAAACCACATTACTTTCAGTGAAATACCAGGATAGCGGCCCAGTTCATGTAGGCTATAAAAATCTACTAAATGATGGTTTCCAGTCAATTCTGGTCGCTACCCACTCAGGACACTTGGATTACATTGGTCGAGCAGTATGGAGGAATATTGACAAGTTTTTGTGGACTTTTATGGACCTTTTTAGTTCAGTCGCTGGTGAACTCCATTATATGAAAGTTGGGGGGGAAAAACGAAAACCTTTAAATGAAGTTTTTTATGAGGAAATAACAAAGTAACATGCTAAAAGCTCTCAAAAGTCCAGCTTGCAACAAGAGGAAATGCCTTTCATTTCTTTTAGATTACAATAACGTTGTTTGTTTTTACAAATGTTAAGATAAGTTATTAGTATTGAAATCAGTAAGACCCGAACCAGGCGGTTCAGATGATCGACGCAGGTTCCTAGACATGTTTAAAGGTCATTCCAGCCACTGAAGGTTTGGCAGCTGAAGGTGAACAAGGACTGCAGAGGAGACGTGTGTCTTCTGCCCTGCTCATGAGGCTGATGTGTTGCAGGTGAACCTGGACAGTAAGACCAGAGAGCTGACGGTGCAGCTGCTGCAGGCGCCGTCCCGCAGCTCCCTGCTCCACGCCCAGAAGCGCATCTACTCGTTGTTGGACTCGGACTGCTACCCCCGCTTCCTGCAGTCCGGCCTGTACCTGTCGCTGCTGCAGGAGGACGACTAGAGGACGGTCAGGCCGCCGAGTCAGGGCTGGACATTTAACCTGATGTAAAAATAAATGTTTTCTGGAGAAACTGCTGCTAAGAAATTCATAAAGAGTTGATTTTTCTTTTTAATGTAAATATTAAACTCGTTATTAAACGTGTTTCTACGTTCCTGCCTCCCGCCAGAGTTTCTCTTTACCTTCCTGGACTCAGTTTCTTGTTCTCTTGGAAAAACCATTTCTGTTTTCTCCTTCGTTCCACACGAGCAGTGCAGCTATGCAGCTCTGTAATCATTAAACCTCCGATGACATCATGGCTCAGTCAGATTCCTCCTGAAGAACCGGCCCGACAGGAACCAGCTGGGGTGGGGAAAGGTGGCCGAGCTGAAGACAGCAAGGAGACACAGGTCCTCAGTACCAGGGTTATTATAGTTAACTAAAACTAAAACTAGCAGTGAAAAAAATAATTTAGTTAACTGAAATAAAGATAAAAACAAAAATTAAGAAAAAAACAAAATGGAAACTACAAAGAACAATGCAAAACCAACTAAAACTGAATTGTGGATAAATTCAGCTTAGTTTTAGTTTCTGTCTCATGTTCTCTTTGATCAGATGTGAGATGCCTGTCCTGTGGCAGCTGCTGTTCTTCCACTTTTCCTCCAGAGGGGGGCAGTATAGTGGCTATAATCTGCGACACCTGAACTAGAAGAAGGTGCTTAGCAGACAAAAATGGTTAAAGTTACAGCAGGTCGAAAATGCCACGGCACTTTCGAGTATTTATAAAAAGTATTCGAGTATTTATAAATATTTATAGTATTTAGTATAAACCATTGGAGTATTTCGAGTATGACTTACTGATCGATAAGAGTAAGTGTATTGTGATGAAGACTGATGGGAACATCTGTGGAATTCAACGAAAAGGGAAAAATCCAACAAATGTTAAGGTTCATTTGCGAAGTTCTCACAGAGATGCTCATGAAAAGTTCACGGTTACACTGAAGATATGTGGTGAGAGCTGTATATGGACTGATTTTCAAGTTGCCTGTTTGTCTCACCTGGATAAGGGCCTGTTAAACGCTGAAACAAAAGTTGGATTTGCATTAAAATAGTTTGAATAATTGTAGTTCAAGAATTAAGATAAAAGGATTTCATAATCCAGATTAAAACCAAATAAAAACAAAACTGAAACTAGTCAATTCTCAAAATAATTAAACTAAAACTACGAAATCAATTGTTGAACTAACAAAAACTAAACTGAAATAAAAAGGAAACTGAAGAACTAAATAAAAATAAAACCTAATGAAAATTTCAAAACTATAATAACCTTGCACAGTAAGGAGGAGGCGCGGGAACTGGGTCAGACATATACATACATGTATATATATATATATATATACACACACACACACACATACAGTAGGTATGAAAAGTATTCAGACCCCGTTAAACTTTTCACTATTTGTTTTATTGCAGCCATTTGCCAAAATCAAAAAAGTTCATTTTATTTCTCATTAATGTCACTCAGCACCCCATCTTGACAGAAAAAAAAACAGAAATGTAGAAACTTTTGCAAATTAATTAAAAAAAAGAAAAACTGAAATATGACATGGTGATAAGTATTGAGTACTTTGCTCAGTACTGAGTAGAAGTACTTCTGAGCTGGTACAGCCATGAGGTCTTCTTGGGAATGATGCAACAATGTTCCACACCTGGATTTGGGATCTTCTGGTTCTTCTTGCAGATCCTCTCCAGTTCTGTCAGGTTGGATGGTGAACGGTGGTGTTCAGCCATTTTCAGGTCTCTCAGAGATGCTCAGTTGGGTTTAAGTCAGAGCTCTGGCTGGGCCGGTCCAGAATGGTCCCAGAGTTGTTCTGAAGCCACTCCTTTCTTATTTTAGCTGGGTGCTGAGGGTCATTGTCTTGTTAGAAGGTGAACATTCGGCCCAGTCTGAGCTCATGAGCATTCTGGAATGGTAAATGGACTGTACTTATATAGCGCTTTTCCAGTCATACTAACCGCTAAAAGCGCTTTACACTACATATCACACTCACCCAGTCACACACGCAATCATACACACATTCATACCCCGATAGGCACACCGGGAGGCAACTTGGGGTTCAGTGTCTTGCCCAAGGACACTTCAGCATGTAGTCTGGAGAAGCCTGGAATCGATCCCCCAACTCTCCAGATGAAAGACAACTGCTCTTCCACCTGAGCTACAGCCACCGCCCCGCCACTCTGGAAGAGCTTTTCTTCCAGGATCTCTGTACTTGGCCGCATTCATCTTTCCTTCAACTGCAACCAGTCGTCCTGTCCCTGCAGCTGAAAAAAAAAAAAACATACCATGATGCTGCCACCACCGTGCTTCACTGTTGGGATGGTATTGGGCAGGTGATGAGCAGTGCCTGGTTTTCTCCACACATACCGCTTAGAATGAACTCCAAAAGTTCAATCTTGGTCTCATCAGACCAGAGAATCTTATTTCTCTCAGTCTGGGAGTCCTTCATGTGTTTTTGGCAAACTCTATGCGGGTTTTCATATGTCTGCACTGAGGAGAGGCTTCCATCGGGCCGCTCTGCCATAAAGCCCCGACTGGTGGAGGCTGCAGTGATACTGACTTTGTGGAACTTTCTCCATCTCCCTACTGCATCTCTGGAGCTCAGCCACAGTGATCTTTGGCTTCTTCTTTACTCTCTCACCAAGGCTCTTCTCCCACCATTGCTCAGTTTGGCTGGACGGCTTGTCTAGGAAGAGTTCTGGTCGTCCCAAACTTCTTCCATGTAAGGACTATGGAGGCCACCGTGCTCTTAGGAACCTTTAGTGCTGCAGAAACTCTTTTGTAACCTTGTCCAGATCTGTGCCTCACCACAATTCTGTCTCTGAGCTCCTTGGACAGTTCCTTCCACCTCATGATCCTCATTTGCTCTGACATGCACTGTGAGCTGGAAGCTCTTATATAGACAGGTGTGTGTCTTTCCTAATCACGTCCAATCAGTTTAATAAAAGACAGCTGGACTCCAATGAAGGAGTAGAACCATCTCAAGGAGGACCAGAAGAAATGGACAGAATATGAGTTAAATATGAGTCACTGCAAAGGCTCTGAATACTTATGACCATGTCATATTTCAGGTTTTCTTTTTTAAAATAAATTTCCAAAAAGTTTCTGCATTTCTGTCTTTTTCTGTCAAGATGGGGTGCTGAGTGCATTAATGAGAAATGAACTTTTTGATTTTGGCAAATGGCTGCAATGAAACAAAGAGTTAAAAGTTTAACCCTCCTACTGCCTTGGTGCATTTTTTGATGTTTCAAGAGTGTTTTTGTGGATAACTTTGGTTGTATTGATGCAAATGCCTTAAAAATTGCCAGAGGTGTGTACTTTGGGCTGAAGTTAAATATCTTTGGATTGTTTTTTGTTTTAACCCTTTAATGCACTGTGTAAATCAAATTGTTACATCTATAGCCCTAAGGCATTTTTTTATGCAAATGACTCCCATACAAATTAAATTTTTTAATCAGCGACTATTACAGCATAAATCTAAATTATCAGTATTGATGCCAGTTTTTGACACTCCAAGGCTCCGATAATCCCACCCCCAAAAAGTCCATTTTGCAATTATGGGATAGAAAATTTTTGCGTTTTTTTCTCTTTCTGAAATCAAGTTTTAATCACAACAACTGGCATTTAAGGGGTTAAATTTCAGAATTGCAATGAATATTTGTTTTGCATGTTGAACACTGAAGCCAGTGATGATATTGTCAAAGGAGCCTCACATATGTGAAGTCCCCAGGGCCAGACTTAAAACCAACCACCAGAGGAAGCCAGAACTGATCTCTGCAAACAGGCCCAACACAGACTCTAATAGCAGTTAAGCACATAAATGAGAAAAGTAATCATATAGTACCGGTAATGATTAAGGATATGATTATTGAATAATTGAATGTTGATTTAATGAAACGATGTGTAATGTGAGCAAATGACTAGAGAAGAATGTGAAGGAGTGTGATTTTTTTAAAGTAAATTCAGGTGGAAAAGGAGGCATGTGAGTTGACCTTGGACAGCACGCTGTCTCCAGAGGAGTTCATTCTAAAGTCCGAAGCCTGTGTGGTCAAGACAGGAATATTTTGGAAATGGAGATGACGTGAGCTGCTACATCAGAGATACCTATAAAGGTGTGTGCAAAGCCGAACTTTGGAGTTGCATCTTTTGGATCTGAAGAAGTGAGGAGCTCCCAGGGACAAGGGAAAAGGCGCACAGAGGAATATTCCAGTTGGACTTATAACACCAGATCTGATGCAACCACGTCCAACCTCCAACTGAGAAATATTGGATTCTCTGTCTGCTGCACTCGCTTAGTGCTAAAATAACAGATTTGCAACCGAGTTCTGAAGATAACTGGAGCAGCTGTTCATGGCACTTGGAGAGGCGTGTGGTCACACCTAAATGCGCATTGGGCTGAATACTCACTCCTCTCATTTAAAAGGATATTTGAAAATACAGCAAGGTCGCCAAGGATATAAAACTAAGAGGAACTATGGAAGTAGTGTCAACACTCTCAGATTGGAGTTTTTAACACCAGATTGCTCCAATCTGCGGATTAATGACTCTTTTGGGCTTTTCTCTTTAAAATGGAAATTTTGGGATTACAACAATTTAAGATTGGGATTTTTTTTTTTTACACCTTTTCTCATTGTTTCTCGCAAATCTGTGGATTAATTATGTTTTGGGATAACTCTTCTCTGAAAGAGGGATGTTTGGATTACGCCGAGGTCAGTGTTTGATATCTGACACCAGTTCATTCAAATCCATGGATTTAATCGTTCTCGGATCTAAGGACGGGTCCAGGAAGGGTTTTTCGCAGTGGAATACCTCAGTTGGATTATAATGGTTGACCTAAAGGAGCCTAATTATCACTCCAGCTTGGATATCTGCTGTATGGCTTCAAAAGTCCTGTAATATCGAATCCCCAAGGTCAACTAAGCAGCCTGTTTACAGACCAGGCCGCTCCAGTCAAAACAACAGTCTTCAGGCTTCCCTCATATAAAGAGCAGAATTTCAGATTACACCAGGATCTCCGCAGAGAAGGAAAATAAGAGAATTTAAAGCAAGAATCTGTTGCTGAGGGACAGAGCGAAGAGAAGTTTGGAAGAAGTCCCTGTCTAAGTTCTATTTTTTTGCAGAGTTTTACCAACAATAGTCTCCACTCTATCTACCTGATTTATCTTTTTACCTGACTAATGCTCAAGTGAACTGTCTAATCACGTTTTTTGATTGAGCTGAGCTGTTTTTGCCCTTCCCCTGCCAAAGCTTCAATAAATTCAACCTGCATAAAGAAAATTGGTCATTATTTCACCTATAAGGTTCTTATCTTGCAACTCAGGGGCAGGGTGTGGTCAACGGAAATAACATCCAGAAGTCCTGAAGGGTTGGTCGACTCCAATAAACATGTCCTAATGCTCAATACTGGTCCTGAGTATTAAAATTATTTGGATTGGAACAAGTGCGTAAGACATTTAGGGAGACAGCTGTCGACCAGTGGGTGCGGCTAGAAGGTAAGACCCAGGGCAGGTTGTTCCTCTGGAGTCACACTCGCTAAAGCAGGGCAGCTCCCATTTAATGATGGCAGTGAGATGTCCAGACGAGTGTTTCCCACCACCAGCTTAGCACTCTGTTACTGGAGAGCTGGTTCCCAGTTTTTTAACTAATCTAAAACCAAGGGTCTTAGACAATATCTATTAAAAAAAAAAAAAAAAAATTAAGTAATAATTTTTTTTAAAGTTCTGGAATGCGCCGCAAGTTAGCAGCAGTTTGTAACAGCTCTCTCTTAACTTTGAGTTTTTTTCAAATATAACTGTCTTTTATATTGACATTACTTGTCAGATTAGGTTTTCTTGGAGTATTTTTTTATGCTGGTTTGAAGGCTGCACAATGCAGGAGATTTTTCTTCACATATTTGGCTTTTTTCACTACTTGTTATGATGTGTATCCAGAGCAACAGAAAAATTGTTTACCACCGGGATCAACTGTTAAAACTCTCTTAAAGTTGTACTTCCATGGTGATGTCATTAATATTTCTGTGTTCTCCATTATTATTGAATGCATTCTGCATCGTTTCTGTTTAAAAAAACCTTCTGGTATCTTAGTATCCAGCTGTATTTGTATACTAGAAGAGAGGCTTGTGGTCCAACAGCAGCTTTTCCGGGTCCTTCTCATGAACTTCCGTCTGATTGGCTGCCTCCCATGAGTGTATGAAGGAAGCTCCGCCCTCCGCTCTTATTTTGTTACAGACAGGAAATAGAGCCGACAAACAAGTTTGTTCCGCCATGCTAACAAACAGTTAGCTAATTAGCTTCTCAACTCCGAAGCTACAGTCGTGCTGTCTCCACTTCTAGTGTGTAGTGGAGGGTTACCTGCCTTCCAATGGACAGATAGAAACCCCACGTGGGATACGCTATTTGCAATGTGACGTAGAAGTGCAAGGCTGTTCCTGATTCGCTCTTTTCTTCGTATTGTTTCTCTGATGAGAAAGCACAGCCGACTGGGGGGAACGCAACGCTAGCAAGTCATAGTGTTGTAGTACTCGAGATCGGTCTTGGTCTCGAGACCATTTTTTTAGGTTCTCGGTCTCGTCTTGGTATCGACAGCATTTTGTCTCGGTCTTGTCTCGGTCTCGGACAGGGCAGTCTCGGGATTTTTGAACGAGACCGGTGGAGACCACTGCTGATCGGCTTTTTGTCCATAACTTGGCTGCTGATAAGAGGAAAAGGAGCCTCTTAAAAACAGCGAATGACAACTTAAAAGCATCGGTAGTGTTACGTCTCCCTGCAGCTGCACTGTGACCAAGCGCCTCCTGCGCACACCTGCAGAGATGCGCGAGCCGACAGGAGGAGAGCGGCTGTGTGAACTTGTAAGCATGACTGTAGCTACCATTGCCATACCATAGCATACCGAGGTCTGGACCAGGACCTCAGTATTTATAATAAAATTAACCAAAAAGCCATGAAGCTCAAAAGCATTTACCCGAAAAGACGATTTCTGTGCGGATTGATACTGAAATAGTGATTCTTCCCCGACCAACCACCTGTATTATAGAACTGATTCTCAAGCTAAATCTGATTTCACATTTATTATCACCGATGAACACCGTGAAAACTAACTAAATCGTACAAATAGGTTTGAACTACTTCTTCCGCCTGCCAAGGCGCAAAGCACCGCATCATCAGCTGTTCAGTCACTGATCAGAGATCGATCATCCACACAGCAAATCCCCGTTATTTTTTCAGACTTCAGGTATGCAGAGTAATTATTTCACATCAGAGATCATTAAGAACATCTTACCTGCAACAGTGATGCTTAGCAGGGTCATTATTGTCTCCAGGTTAATGTAGAGTTTATATTTACTGAACAAACTCCCTGTTTGCGCATTTGTGATTGAGTCTACATGGTTCTCACCTCATGCAGCGTGCGTGTTTACTTCAGGTTCGTTGTGAATCGGAACTTTGTTTGATTATAAACTTTTTTTTAGTAGTGATTATATCATTTCATGTTTGTGCAAACTGTCTCATTAATAAACAAAATAGTTCTTTGTAAAACTTTTCAACATTGTGAGTATGATGATGATGATGATGATGATGATGACACTGCAGAAATTTCAGATGATATGCAGAACTTATATAGGCCTACATATAGGAGTAGGCTACTTATACTGTTGTCATTAGTTCAAAAACAGACACTGAGATTAAAGAGACCATATGACAGAAAATAAGAAGAGATTTCTCCCAACTTGGCAATAGTTAAAATTGATGTTTGCCCAAATTTATTAGTTTATAGTTTATTTAATTCATAGTGCTGCTTTCAAAACAACAGAACAATTAATTTTTGTTGTCATATTTGTTTAACAGTTAACTTTAAAAAACCCTCACATTTCGATGTTTTGTTATGATTTTTCTTTGATATTTGTGTCCTTGGTCTCGGCTTGGTCTCGGTCCGTAAAGGTCTTGGTCTCGTCTCGGTCTCGGTCTGTGAAAGTCTTGGTCTTGTCCCGGTCTCGACCTCTAAATGTCTTGACCTTGTCTTGGTCTCGGTACTCCCTGGTCTCGGAAATGTCTTGGTCTCGGTTGGTGCGGTCTTGACTACAACACTAGCAAGTCAGCATGTGTAAGTAAACGAGGGAAACCCTCCGTATTTCAGAAGGAGCAAGTTAAACGGGTTTTCAGTGGAAGGAGGCCTTTAAATCAAGATTATTAGCGAAATAACAAGTCAAATCCCAGTGGAGTTAAGGAGAAAGACAAGAGGATGCAGGGCAGGGGTAAGGCAAAGAGAAAAACGGTGGAGATTTAAACCTTTTTTTCCAACTGTTGTGATGGGTAACGTGAGATCGCTAGCTAATAAGATGGATGAGCTTGAAGTGCTAACAAGGTCTCAGAAAGAGTACAGAGAATGCAGTATCATGTGTTTCACCGAGACATGGCTGCACGAACACATCCCGGACTGTAATGCGTCTGTACACGGCTTCAAGACGGTCCGTGCAGACCGAAATAAACAGCTCAGCGGGAAGCTAAAGGGAGGCGGAATTGCAGTGCTGGTCAATCAGCGTTGGTGCCATCCAGGACACGTCACTGTCAAGGAGAAGATCTGCACAAGAGACATTGAACTGTTAGCTGTGAGTTTCCGTCCATATCATTTACCCAGAGAGTTTGCCTGTGTTATTCTGGTAGCGGTTTATATTGTGGTGAGCTTCTGAGAGACATCATGACAGTGACGTCAGGAGCAGGGACACCTTAATGACTGATATGGTGCAGCTGTGACGAGTGAGTCCGTGGTAGACAAGGTGATAAGTATGAGAGATGTGGGTGGGCGAGGAGAGAGCAACACATTCGGCGACACGGCATTCTGTTAGTGGGGGTGGGTGTCGCTCGCAGTGATTTAGAGC
Organism: Atherinomorus stipes; assembly: GCA_023101725.1. Lineage (NCBI taxonomy): Eukaryota > Metazoa > Chordata > Actinopteri > Atheriniformes > Atherinidae > Atherinomorus > Atherinomorus stipes. The sequence goes on from JALJCO010003154.1 coordinate 24,113, forward strand.
TGCCGGCGGTGAAGACAGGTAGCCAGGGGGAGATTGTTCCTGCGTGAGGAGGGGAGGCTGGTCGCCTCCTGTAGTTAGATCAGGGCCCTTTGTAGAGAGTGCTGTGCAGCCATCGCTCTCTGTGTGGCCGCTGAAGCATTCCTTTGGCCGCCACTAAGTCCTGTTCTCGCCGTCCAGCGAAGCCGTTTCCCCGGGGAGTTGGACGGCGGCACAAGCTCAGACCCCGGGGGAGGGTCTTGCCGAGCAGGCGAGCTAAGTACACTCTTTCACTTACTACTTTTATATTTAGATTGCTTATTAATCAGTGTGCGTGTGTGTGTAACAGGTTGACCTATTTTTATTGTGTATGACGTAGTGGGGTTGCCGGGGCGGAAGTGACGGGTTTGTGGGCGGGCGGTCCACGGGCGCAACTAACTGCAGGCTAGCCGTGTGTGGGGTGGTGTGTTGACCGTGCATGCTGTGTAAAGTGTGCCTTATGAGCTAGTGAAACTAGCCTGATGTGCAGTGGGTTCTCCGTTCAGCGTGCTGTGTTCAAAGTGTGCCCTAAAGCTAGTGAATCTAGCCAATGTGTTGTGGATTGTCACTGGGACTGTAGTGGACTTTAAGTAAAGGCAAGTCTGTGGCTGTGACCGTCCAGAAGGAAGCCTGTGCCCCGACCCGTATCTTTATTCCAGATCCCCCCCAGATGTATTTTAGGAACTTAGTCTATTAATAAAGATTATTTTCTTGTACTACATCCCTGTCTGTGTGTCTGTTCCGAGGTTCTGACATTCTTAACTTCCAGTTGAAGGTAAAACCCACATTTATTACAACATAATACCAGGTACCGCACCAGAGACAGCCTGTGATGTCATCAGCTCCGTCGTGGCTAAACTACAAACACAGCATCCAAACTCATTCATGGCGATCTCTGGAGACTTCAACAACGTCTCCCTCTCTGCTACGTTGCCAACTTTCCAGCAGTTTGTCAGCTGCTCCACCAGAGAAAATAAGATGTTGGTCTTATTTTATGCAAATACAAAGAATGCATACAGCTCCTCTGCCCTGCCTCCTTTAGGAAGATCAGATCATAATCTGGTTCTTCTCACCTCCACCTACAAGCCCATCGTTCAGCAGCAACCAGTCATTAGGAGGACGATTAAAACCTGGTCTACTGAGGCTGAAGATGCTCTGAGAGGGTGCTTTGAGGCCACAGACTGGAATGTCCTCTGTGAACCTCATGGAGATGACATTAACACCATGACTGAGTGTGTGACAGATTACATAAACTTCTGTGTGGACAGCATCGTTCCAACAAGAACAGTGAGGTGCTTCCCCAATAACAAACCCTGGATCACCAGTGACCTGAAAAAGCTGCTGAACATCAAAAAGAAAGCTTTCAGGGATGGAGACAGGGAGTTACTGAAGACCACACAAAAACAACTGAAAACACAGACTAAGAAGTGAAGGAGGACAACAGGAAGAAGTTGGAGAGCAGCTCCAGCAGAACAACGTGAGGAATGTGTGGTCGGGAATGAAGAAGATCACTGGCTTCAAGTTAAAGGGGGACCAGACTGATGGAGGTCTGGACAGAGCTAACGAACTGAACATGTTCTTCAATAGGTTCAGTTCCCCCCTGCCGACAACCTAACATTCCACACACCCTCCATGAGCCCACAGCTTTCCTGTCCCACCTCCACTCTGTCACCCTGCACCTCAGTCATGGACCTGAACACAGCCTCCTCTCCCTCCACATCAGGACATCCTGAGACCTCCTCTGTCTCCACCTCCAGCCTGACTGTCTCCTGTGACCAGGTCAAGAAACAGCTGGAGAAACTGAACCGGAACAAGGCTGCAGGTCCAGATGGTGTCAGTCCCAGAGTTCTCAAGACCTGCTCAGAACAACTATGTCCGGTTCTCCAGCACCTTTTTAACACCAGCCTGAGACAGAACAGAGTTCCTGTGCTGTGGAAAACATCCAGACTTGTTCCTGTCCCTAAAAAACCACAACCAGCTGAACCAAATGACTACAGACCAGTTGCCCTGACATCTCACATCATGAAAGTCCTGGAGAGACTCTTACTGGCTCACCTCAACAAGCAAGTGAACACCTTTCAGGACCCATTACAGTTTGCATATCGTAATGGGCTTGGGGTTGAAGACGCCATCATCTTCCTGCTTCAGAGAGCCCACTCTTATCTGGACCAGTCAGGCAGCACTTTGAGGATCATGTTCTTTGATTTTTCAAGTGCCTTTAATACTATTCAGCTGCTTTGCTATGTGAGAAGCTCCATAACTTCCAGGTGGATCCTCCACAACCACCTGGATTTAGACTACCTCACAAACAGACCACAGTTTGTGAGACTGAAAGGTTGTGTGTCTGAGATGGTGATCAGCAGCACTGGAGCACCACAAGGAACTGTACTCTTACCATTCCTCTTTACACTGTACACCTCAGACTTCCAGTACAACTCTGATCCTGTCATCTGCAGAAATACTCTGATGACTTTGCAGTTGTGGAGTGTATCGGTGATGGACAAGAAGCCGAGTACAGGGAACTGGTCAGTCAGTTTGTGAAATGGTAACAATCAGCTCATCTTAAATACCAGCAAGACTAAAGAGATGATTGTTGACTTCAGGAGGAGCAAGAATAAGCAGCATAGTCCTGTCTACATCCTGGAAGAGGAGGTGGAGGTGGTGGAGAACTACAAATACCTGGAGTTCAGCTGGACAACAGACTCGATTGGAAATGCAACACTGACTACATCTACAAGAAAGGTCAGAGCAGACTCTACTTCTTAAGGAAGCTGAGATCATTCAACGTCTGCACCAAGATGTTGCAGATCTTCTACAAGTCTGTTGTAGAAAGTGCAATTAGCTTTGCAGCATCTGCTGGGGAAGCAGCATCAGAATCAGAGACTTGAAGAAACTAAACAAGCTGATCAAGAAAGCTGGTTCTGTGCTGGGGATAACTCTGGAGCCGCTGGAGATGATCGTTCAAAAAAGAATGCTGCACAAGCTGATGAAGATGATGGAGGACACTTCCCATCCTCTCCACAACATGGTGAAGGATCAACAGAGTGTGTTCAGTGGGAGGCTGCGTCAAGTTCGCTGTAGGACGGAGAGATACAGGAATTCATTCCTGCCAGCGGCATCACCCTGAAGAACAAGACTGACTGACCGACTGACTTATTATTATTATTATCAATGTTATATTGTTAAAAACAAAAACAAAACAAAAAACAAAAAAAGAGAGCTTTTTTACATTGTTGAATTTCCCTTCTGGGATAAATAAAGTATTTTTCATTTCATTTCATACATATTGTATAGACAAACAATATCCAAATCAATATATTTGAAGCTTTTATTTGTGTGGATGTTGCTGATTAGAACTTGCAGCTGAAGAAAACCTGAAATTCTAAAACTCAAAAAATTAAAATATTGCATGAAATCAATTTAAAAAGGACTTTAAATACAGATAAGTCAGGCCTCCTAAAGAAAAATCTTGAATCTGTACTTAATACTTGGTTTGGGCCCTTTAGCATGAATGATTGCTTTAACCAAGTGTGGCATGGATGCACCCAACTTCTGGCATATCTCAGCTGTTATGGAGACCAACATGCTTCCATCACAGCCTTGAGCTCTTCTTTATTGTTCGCTCTCTTCCCGTTCAGCTTTCTCTGACGATGCCCCACATGTTTTCAATGGGGTTCAGGTCAGGTGAGTTTGCGGGCCAATCCAGCATGGTGATCCATGGTTGTTGAAGCAGGATTTTGTAGTTTTGGCAGTGTGGGCAGGTACCAAGTCCTGCTGGAAGATGAGGTCTGCATCCACATACAGCTGGTCTGCTGAAGCAAGCATGAAGGTCTCCAAAATGTCCTGGTAGACGGCTGCATTGATGCTGGACTTAAAGCAGAACTCAGTAACTTCAGCTCGGGGCTCCCTCTAGTGGCGTCCTTTCACTGTCGTGTTCAACCCCCCTGCACCCCCACAGCCCACAGACGGCTTCTCTACCTGTCTTTCCTCTATTTTGATCCCTGGATATGAAGAGTTCTTTTCCAAAACGAGTTAACCACCATTTAGAAAAAACAGATTTAACTGCTTCTGCATCGAAATGCTTCATTTATTTTTTGAATATTTTCACCAAATCACACTTACATGATGTAGAGGGTTTTAATTATGTCAAATGGAGATCGGAGGTTTGTACCCGACAGCGACGAAAAGCAGTTAACTCTGTTTTTTTCTAAATGGTGGTTAACTCGTTTTGGAAAAGAACTCTTCATATATTTCTAAGGCGTTTACTAGCTTGTTGATGCTACTTTGCTGCGTTGGTAGCAGCACCTCGTCTCCCTCTGCTCAAAGCAAAGACCTGTATCTTCTGAAACGGGACGTTTTACCCGCGATTTGCGGGTAAATATGCCGTGGATTATATTTTTCTCTGGTGTTGGCGAGTAGCAGGTAAGAATACGAACTTTTATTTACTTTTTGCGGACGTGACAAGTGATTATTGAGCCTGAAGCAGTGATGCTTCACCCGGCGCCCAGGCAGCGCAGCTACGTGAATCACTCTGGTCCAGCAAAGAGTTGGTTATGAGAGCCAGGAGCCGTGTTTAGGTGGTGGAAGATAAAGAAATGTTTTCTTTGAATTAGCGCTGGTAGTCTGGTTCAAATCAGAGCTGGAAGCAGCTCGGTAGATAGGGGACCTGAGTACCGTACAGCGGTTTCTGTTGTCGCAAGTTCTGCTCGGGTCGGCGCAGGCAAAGTTGTTTTTAGCTGCTCGCAGGCCAGAGGCCCCGGCGGGAGGGGGGGGGACATTGAATCGCTCCGTAAACACTTTGTTTAGCCCCACGGGGATTCCGAAAAGCATTTATTGAGTTAAAAAAGTTACTGAGTTTCCCTTTTAAAGCAACCTTTACCGATCTTGCATTTCAGAAAGCACAGCAAGATTATTTGAATATAAACAGTGCCGCCTCACTTCTAAGACACACCCCTTCATTCCCTCCACCTCCCAATGCAGAATCAAAGGTCTGACAGGCAGGTCCGTTGGACAATCCTAGAGGTGCACCCCACTTCAAGGATTGGTTGGAGTTTTCATTGAATATTTAGAGATTGGAATAATATCTTATTTTGATTAATGGTGGGTCTGTCTTGTATTTTAGAGTTCCATTACCTCATTCATAGCATTTTACCCTGTTAGAAAAATAGTGTAAGAATGCAACATCGGTAAAGGTTGCTTTAATGAAGCTCACAGGTCCATTCCTTATGAAGTCCTCCACACGTCTGAAAGGCCCTTTCCTGACCATCTTCTCCAGGCTGCTGTCAGCCCTCCGGCTTCTACACCGTTTTCTTCCACACGTCTTTCTTCCACTTAACTGTCCATTAATGTGCTTTGAGACACTCTGAGAACATCCAGCTTCTTTCTATCACTTTTTGTGTCTTTCCACCTTGTGCAGGAGTCAATGATGGTTTTCTGCACAACTGTCAGATCAGCATCTTCCCCATGATTGTGAATTCTTCTAAACCAACACAGGGACTTTTTAAAGGCTCAGGGCACTTATGGAGGTGTTTGGATTACTGACCTGATTAGAATGTGACACTCTGAACCTACAATACTGGAGCTTTTCACAGTATTCTAATTTTTGAGTTTTTGAATTTGAGGTTTTCTTAAGCTGCAACTTAATCAGCAACATCCAAACAAAAAAGAAGCTTGAAATATATTGATTCACATATTATTTGTCTAAACAATATGTAAATTGAACCTTATAAGTTGAATTACAGAAATACATGAACTTTTTCAGGATATTCTAATTTTTTGGGTAGTACCTGTGTGTGTATATATATATATATAAATATACATATATATATATATATATATATATATATATATATATATATATATATACACATATATATATATACATATATATATATATGTAAAAAAAAAAAAAAAAAAAAAAAAAAAAAAAAAAAAAAAAAAAAAAAAAAAAAAAAAAAAAAAAAAAAAAAAAAAAAAAAAAAAAAAAAGAAAAAAAGAAAAAAAAAAAAAAAAAAAAAAAAAAAAGAAAAAAAAAAAAAAAAAAGAAAAAGAAAAAGAAAAAAAAAAAAAAAAAAAAAAAGAAAAAAAAGAAAAAAAAAAAAAAAAAAAAGAAAAAAAAAAAAAAAAAAAAAAAAAAAAAAAAAAAAAAAAAAAAAAAAAAATATATATATATTACAGTCATCCTCAAAATTATTCATAACCTCCAGTTAAAAGGCTAAATTCACAGTAATTCAAATAAAAAACTAAAAAAGTCATAATATATTTTAAAAGAAATTACAAAATTATAGTTTTGTGAAATACAGTCTTGCTTTTGAATTGTGGTTAAACAGAATCATTAAAAACAAAGGGCACAACGGTTTCAGACACATTAGAGCATCTTTCCCATGAACATGGACCAACATACCTGTCAGCAGGTGCAGACATCTGATTGGACGTTACAGAAAACACCTGATTACAGTGATTGTGCCAAAATGTTCAACAAAATTTTAGTTCAGGAGCCCCATCATGCTTGTTTACTTGTTTGTCTTTAATATTTCTGTTGAACCACAATTCAAAATCAATGTCATGCTTTTTATGGAATTTGTATTTATTTTTTTCCCCCAATTTCCACTTATTTCACAGAGAAGTGATTTCTTAATTTAGGGGGTATGAATAATTTCCAGGACGACTGAGTAAATGTGTGTGTGTGTGTGCGCGCGTGTTTTATACAGATATCCTCTTCAAACCATGATGTCGCACATAAACCTGAACAAAGAACCTTTTCACAACCTCCTCTTCCAGAATGTGGGAAAACCGTTGAATCCCAGCGGTTTCCGGGTTTACCTGAGCCCGCTCCAGGAGCAGGTGTGTGTCGCGTCCTTCAGCCTCCGTCTCATCCTGATGAACAGAACCAGTCCAACATGCTTCAGGAAGGCGTGACAGGTTCACCAATACAAAGACTCATAGCCATAAGCACCATGAACTCACATGCACCAAACTACCGTCTACCCCCCACCTGCAGACCTTCTCCTGGCCCACCGTCTACCCCCCCCCCCCCCCCCCCACCTGCAGACCTTCTCCTGGATTACCCTCTGACCCCCCCCACCTGCAGACCTTCTCCTGGCCCACCGTCTACCCCCCCCCCCCCCCCCACCTGCAGACCTTCTCCTGGATTACCCTCTGACCCCCCCACCTGCAGACCTTCTCCTGGCCCACCGTCTACCCCCCCCCCCCCCCTCCCCACCTGCAGACCTTCTCCTGGATTACCCTCTGACCCCCCACCTGCAGACCTTCTCTGGCCCACCGTCTACCCCCCCCCCCACCTGCAGACCTTCTCTGGCCCACCGTCTACCCCCCACCTGCAGACCTTCTCCTGGCCCACCGTCTACCCCCCCACCTGCAGACCTTCTCCTGGCCCGTCTACCCCCCCCTCCTGCAGACCTTCTCCTGGATTACCCCTCTGACCCCCCCACCTGCAGACCTTCTCCTGGATTACCCTCGGACCCCCCCCACCTGCAGACCTTCTCCTGGCCTGTCTACCCCCCCCTCCTGCAGACCTTCTCCTGGCCCGTCTACCCCCCCTCCTGCAGACCTTCTCCTGGATTACCCTCTGACCCCCCTCCTGCAGACCTTCTCCTGGATTACCCTCTGGCCCCCCACCTGCAGACCTTCTCCTGGCCCACCGTCTACCCCCCCCCCCCCCCCCCCACCTGCAGACCTTCTCCTGGATTACCCTCTGACCCCCCACCTGCAGACCTTCTCCTGGCCCACCGTCTACCCCCCCCCCCCCCCTCCCCACCTGCAGACCTTCTCTGGATTACCCTCTGACCCCCCCACCTGCAGACCTTCTCCTGGCCCGTCTACCCCCCACCTGCAGACCTTCTCCTGGCCCACCGTCTACCCCCCACCTGCAGACCTTCTCCTGGCCCACCGTCTACCCCCCACCTGCAGACCTTCTCCTGGCCCACCGTCTACCCCCCACCTGCAGACCTTCTCCTGGCCCGTCTACCCCCCCTCCTGCAGACCTTCTCCTGGATTACCCTCTGACCCCCCCACCTGCAGACCTTCTCCTGGATTACCCTCGGACCCCCCCACCTGCAGACCTTCTCCTGGCCTGTCTACCCCCCCCCTCCTGCAGACCTTCTCCTGGCCCGTCTACCCCCCCCTCCTGCAGACCTTCTCCTGGATTACCCTCTGACCCCCCACCTGCAGACCTTCTCCTGGCCCGTCTACCCCCCCCCTCCTGCAGACCTTCTCCTGGATTACCCTCTGACCCCCCACCTGCAGACCTTCTCCTGGCCCGTCTACCCCCTCCTGCAGACCTTCTCCTGGCCCATGGTGCAGTGTTAACATGTTCATCATCTTTATTCTCATGTTCCAGGATCCACGACTCACTGGATACGAGCATGCTGCCATGTTAACAATGTGTGTGTGTGTGTGCTTGTGACATACTTTGTATACACACCTCCTGTGCAGTACATGTATGTAGTACAACACAACTGTACACAATTATAACTGTACTACTTTATAAATCCTCCATGTGTGTTTAGTACTGGAGGAGTTGCTTTAAATTGGACATGTGGACAGTGACAAGACATTATTCTAACTTAAATATTCTATTCTACTCCGTTTTATTCTTTTTTGTTCTACTCTTTTAAACTATACTGTATTCTGCGTATTCTACTGTATTCTGCTTATTCTACTGTATTCTGCGTATTCTACTGTATTCTGCTTATTCTACTGTATTCTGCTTATTCTGTGTATTCTACTGTATTCTGCTTATTCTACTGTATTCTGCGTATTCTGCTTATTCTACTGTATTCTGCTTATTCTACTGTATTCTGCTTATTCTACAGTATTCTGCTTATTCTACTGTATTCTGCTTATTCTACAGTATTCTGCTTATTCTACTGTATTCTGCTTATTCCGCTTATTCTACTGTATTCTGCTTATTCTACTGTATTCTGCTCATTCTACTGTATTCTGCTTATTCCGCTTATTCTACTGTATTCTGCTTATTCTACTGTATTCTGCGTATTCTACTGTATTCTGCTTATTCCGCGTATTCTACTGTATTCTGCATATTCCGCTTATTCTACTGTATTCTGCGTATTCTACTGTATTCTGCTTATTTCGCTTATTCTACTGTATTCTGCTTATTCTACTGTATTCTGCTTATTCTACAGTATTCTGCTTATTCTACTGTATTCTGCTTATTCCACGTATTCTACTGTATTCTGCATATTCCGCTTATTCTACTGTATTCTGCTTATTCTACTGTATTCTGCTTATTTCGCTTATTCTACTGTATTCTGCTTATTCTACTGTATTCTGCGTATTCTACTGTATTCTGCTTATTCTACTGTATTCTGCTTATTCCGCTTATTCTACTGTATTCTGCGTATTCTACTGTATTCTGCTTATTCCGCGTATTCTACTGTATTCTGCATATTCCGCTTATTCTACTGTATTCTGCTTATTTCGCTTATTCTACTGTATTCTGCTTATTCTACTGTATTCTGCGTATTCTACTGTATTCTGCTTATTCCGCGTATTCTACTGTATTCTGCATATTCCGCTTATTCTACTGTATTCTGCTTATTCTACTGTATTCTGCTTATTTCGCTTATTCTACTGTATTCTGCTTATTCTACTGTATTCTGCTTATTCTACTGTATTCTGCTTATTCCGCTTATTCTACTGTATTCTGCGTATTCTACTGTATTCTGCTTATTCCGCGTATTCTACTGTATTCTGCATATTCCGCTTATTCTACTGTATTCTGCTTATTTCGCTTATTCTACTGTATTCTGCTTATTCTACTGTATTCTGCTTATTCCGCTTATTCTACTGTATTCTGCGTATTCTACTGTATTCTGCTTATTCCACGTATTCTACTGTATTCTGCATATTCCTTATTCTACTGTATTCTGCTTATTTCGCTTATTCTACTGTATTCTGCTTATTCTACAGTATTCTGCTTATTCTACTGTATTCTGCGTATTCTACTGTATTCTGCTTATTCCGCGTATTCTACTGTATTCTGCATATTCCGCTTATTCTACTGTATTCTGCTTATTCTACTGTATTCTGCTTATTTCGCTTATTCTACTGTATTCTGCTTATTCTACTGTATTCTGCGTATTCTACTGTATTCTGCTTATTCCGCTTATTCTACTGTATTCTGCGTATTCTACTGTATTCTGCTTATTCTACTGTATTCTGCTCATTTCGCTTATTCTACTGTATTCTGCGTATTCTACTGTATTCTGCATATTCTACTGTATTCTGCTTATTCTACTGTATTCTGCTCATTTCGCTTATTCTACTGTATTCTGCTTATTCTACTGTATTCTGCTTATTCTACTGTATTCTGCTCATTTAGCTTATTCTACTGTATTCTGCTTATTCTACTGTATTCTGCTCATTTCGCTTATTCTACTGTATTCTGCATATTCTACTGTATTCTGCTTATTCTACTGTATTCTGCTCATTTCGCTTATTCTACTGTATTCTGCTTATTCTACTGTATTCTGCTCATTTCGCTTATTCTACTGTATTCTGCGTATTCTACTGTATTCTGCTTATTCTGCGTATTCTACTGTATTCTGCGTATTCTACTGTATTCTGCTTATTCTGCGTATTCTGTATTCTGCGTATTCTACTGTATTCTGCATATTCTACTGTATTCTGCTTATTCTGCGTATTCTACTGTATTCTGCGTATTCTACTGTATTCTGCTTATTCTGCGTATTCTACTGTATTCTGCGTATTCTACTGTATTCTGCTTATTCTACTGTATTCTGCATATTCTACTGTATTCTGCGTATTCTACTGTATTCTACTGTATTCTGCGTATTCTACTGTATTCTATTGGCTCATCCGAGCTCTGGATCTGCTTTCCATGAAGCAGAGTCAAAGGAACGGATCAGAACCGGGTCAAACCAGATCAGTTAACCCAGAACCGAGCCACACCCCTGGATACCAGCCTCAGAAAGTCCAAACACACAATTTTTTGAATGAATCTTTATTGGCAACATGTTTTTGGACGACAGTCCCAGTTGTGATCATTTCCTAACACATCCAAGACCACCAGAACTGGTCCTGTAGGCTCAGCCCAGCCCCCATGGATCCATGTGTCTGAAGCCGAGCTGCTGGGCTCGGTCCTGACCCATCTCTAGACCAACACCGACCCGATCTGATGCTTCCTCGGAGTCTGCTGAGATGAAGCAGAACCACACAAGCTGAGAACTCACCTGGACCGTCTTAGACCTGACACACACAGCGGTACCGGGTCTGGTCCCTGCGGTACCATATCACCTCGGTACCGGGTCTTGTCCCTGCAGTACCGGTCCGGTCACCATGGCCGGGTGCTCTTGTACACCTGCTTCTGCTTGACCCACTGGGAACTGGACCAGTTCTCTCCAACAGTCCAGGACCCGCCTCGGTTCAGTGAGTGCAGGTCTTCGGCGGGCCGGTCTACGGAGGTCTGTGTGGACGCAGAGGTCCTCTCAGACGAAGGTGGACAAAATGGAGACCAGAATGGCCGGGACCTGGAGAACCGGGTCGGGAGACAGAAACAGCAAGTTTGAGCAGGAAACTCCAAACATGGACCCTGAAGAGGGGTCCTGTTACCCATGACGACATAATCCATCACCAGACAGCTGAGGCCAGAGTCCACCTGATAAATGTGGAAGGATGTTGAGTCTGATCTGGGCCAGGTCCGAGGATCTGGGTCTGGATCTATGTGTGGGTCAGGTTCTGGATCAGGGTTTGGGTCTAGATCAGGTTCTGAATCTGGATCTACGTCTGGGTCAGGTTCTGGATCAGGGTTTGGGTCTGGATCTACGTCTGGGTCAGGTTCTGGATCAGGGTTTGGGTCTAGATCAGGTTCTGGATCTGGATCTACGTCTGGGTCAGGTTCTGGATCTATGTCTGGGTTTGGGTCTGGATCTACGTGTGGGTCAGGTTCAGGATCAGGGTCTGGATCTACGTGTGGGTCAGGTTCTGGATCAGGGTTTGGGTCTGGATCTGGGTTTGGGTCTGGGTCAGATTCTGGATCTGGGTTTGGGTCTGGGTCAGGTTTTGGATCTGGGTTTGGGTCAGGTTCTGGATCTGGGTTTGGGTCTGGATCTGGGTTTCGGTCTGGGTCAGGCTCTGGATCTGGATCTGGGTCTGGGTTTGGGTCTGGGTCAGGTTCTGGATCAGGGTTTGGGTCTGGATCTGGGGGTCAGGTTTTGGATCTGGGTTTGGGTCTGGATCTGTGTCTGGGTCAGGTTCTGGATCTGGGTTTGGGTCTGGGTCAGGTTCTGGATCTGGGTTTGGGTCTGGATCTGGGGTCAGGTTCTGGATCTGGGTTTGGGTTTGGATCTGGGTCTGGGTCAGGTTCTGGATCAGGTTCTGGGTCTGGGTCTGGGTTTGGGTCTGGGTCAGGTTCTGGATCTGGGTTTGGGTCTGGATCTGGGTTTGGGTCAGGTTTTGGATCAGGGTTTGGGTCTGGGTCAGGTTCTGGATCAGGGTTTGGGTCTGGGTCAGGCTCTGGATCTGGATCTGGGTCTGGGTCAGGTTCTGGATCTGGATCTGGGTCAGGTTCTGGGTCTGGATCTGGGTCTGGGTCAGGTTTTGGATCTGGGTTTGGGTCTGGGTCAGGTTTTGGATCTGGGTTTGGGTCTGGGTCAGGTTTTGGATCTGGGTTTGGGTCTGGGTCAGGTTTTGGATCTGGATCTGGGTCTGGGTCAGGTTCTGGATCTGGGTCAGGTTCTGGATCTGGGTTTGGGTCTGGGTTTGGGTCTGGGTCAGGTTCTGGATCTGGGTTTGGGTCTGGGTCAGGTTTTGGATCTGGGTTTGGGTCTGGGTCAGGTTTTGGATCTGGGTCTGGGTCTGGGTCAGGTTCTGGATCTGGGTCTGGGTCAGGTTCTGGATCTGTCTGCAGCTTCTCAGCATCTCCATGACGACATGAAACTGACCCGTTGGTGCTTCACTGCTTTCACTGATCAGTTTCTGCTGCAGACGAGGAGACGATGATCAGGGATGTTTCTGCTTTTCCGTTCTACGTGTTGACTTTCGATGTCCAATCAAAATGATTTATATCTTCATCATAAGTGAAGTGTCATTTCAACAGATGTCCATTACTTTGAACCATTTCAAAGTGGATTAAGGTGAAACAGGCCGTGATTGCTTCCCATAAACTGAAATTCCTCTCTGTCAATGAAGAGATTTTTTTCTTTTTAAATGGAAACAGTTTATTTAGGAAAATCATACACAGATTTCTGGTAAAATGATCATTTCATCCCCTCCACACCTTTCTAAGGTGGAATTAAGCATCAGAATTGTATAATTGTTCTTACTAAGAACAGTGTCTTCAACTGAAAAGCTCTAATTCTACCATGAAATGT
>JALJCO010003154.1:42500-63665 GCA_023101725.1 Atherinomorus stipes
TAAATGATCAGCATCCAACACATACTCATGTGCATTAATGGTGCCTTTAAGTATTTAACTTAATAATAGGTGACAGTTTAAAATCAAAATGTTACAGGGTAGGAAGGAAGCCACGGGCGGGATTCGAACTACAGACTCCGAGTAAAAGTCAAACGAATTACCCATTGTACTGTGGAAACACATTAAGACTTCATGCATGATATGTCTCAGGACAGTGTTCCGCCATGTCATATTATATCATTTTATGTTTAACACGCATTAACTGTTGTGATAGTGAGAACTATTTCTGTGTTGAGTGCAGTGCTGATGGAACTCCACGTATGAGGTGACATGGGGCTGAAATCTGCTTATTGAGGAAGAGGAGCTTCTTCAGTGTTCGGGTTGGTGACTTCTTTTAATACGAATAATCTTCAAATGATCTCTGTCATGGGCAGGTGATGCAGGGGAACAGAAATCGGTGGGAAAGCTGCTAATACTGCTGATTTCTGTGGCCGTATGTCAGAGGATTTTCTGGCTTTGTATTTTCAGCTCGGATAAATATCTGTCAACTCCAGTCTAGCAACTTCCGAATGTTTGTTGTGCAGATGTGAAACTCAGACCGACACATTACGTCATCTGCACAATCCGAGGCCTCGTTTTGCATTGGTTCCTATGCTGACAACACGAGCTCCGATACGAAGCTTCATTAGGAACGCCCCCTTTTTTTAGACACTCGCTTCGGGGTCTCAGTTCATCAGGCACATCACTACCAAATGATGTCCACAATATGCAGTTTAGAGTTATAAATGAGATGCTTGATTGATTGTGTGTGTGTACCTATACACGTATACATATACATACATACATATATATATATATATATATATATATATATATACACGTGTATAGGTATACATATACAGTTATGTGAAAAAGTGATCTTCCCCTAAACCTAATAACTGGTTGTTCCACCTTAGCAGCAACAGCTGCATCAAGCGTTTGTGATAACTGGCAGTGAGTCTTCTACAGCGCTGTGGAGGAATTTTGTTCCACTCATCTTTGCAGAATTGTTGTAATTCAGCCACATTGGAGGCTTTTCCAGCATGAACCGCCTTTTTAAGGTCATGCCACAGCATCTCAATGGGATTCAGGTGGGGGCTTTGACTAGGCCACTCCAAAGTCTTCATGTTGTTGTTCTTAAGCCATTCAGAGGTGGACTTGCTGGTGTGTTCTGGATCATTGTTCTGCTGCAGAACCCAAGTGCGCTTCAGCTTGAGGTCACCAACAGATGGCCGGACGTTCTCCTTCAGGATTTTTTGGTAGAAGCAGAATTCATGGTTCCATTTACCACAGCAAGTCTTCCAGGTCCTGAAGCAGCAAAACAGCCCCAGACCATCACACTACCACCACCATATTTTACTGTTGCTATGATGTTCCTTTTCTGAAATGCCGTGTTACTTTTACGCCAGATGTAATGGGACCTCCACCTTCCAGAAAGTTCCACTTTTGTCTCGTCAGTCCACAGAGTATTTTCCCAAAAGTCTTGGGGATCATCAAGATGCTTTCTGGCTAAACTGAGACGAGCCTTTATGTTCTTTTTGCTCAGCAGTGGTTTTGGTCTTGGAACTCTGCCATGCAGCCATTTTTGCCCCCAGTCTCTTTCTGATGGGGGAGTCATGAACACTGACCTTCATTGAGGCAAGTGAGGCCTGCAGTTCTTGGATGTTGTTCTGGGGTCTTTTGTGACCTCTTGGATGAGTCGTCGCTGTGCTCTTGGGGTCATTTTGGTCGGCCGGCCCCTCCTGGGAAGGTTCACCACTGTTCCATGTTTTCACCATTTGTGGATAATGGTTCTCACTGTGGTTCTCTGGAGTCCCAAAGCTTTAGAAATGGCTTTGGAACCTTTTCCAGACTGATAGATCTCAATCACTTTGTTTCTCATTTGTTCCTGAATTTCTTTGGATGGCAGCATGATGTCTAGCTTTGGAGGATCTTTTGGTCTACTTCACTTTGTCAGGCGGGTCCTATTTAAAGGAGCCCAATCATGAAAAATGGACTTTTAAGAGCTTTTCAGCATGTCAGTGTGTTATTTCCTTATCAAGAAATGATTTAAATCGTTATTTTTCTTCATTCATGCATATTTGAGTATCTACATGAATATTTAAACCAAGCGCTACCTCCCTGCAAACGACTGACGATCCACCCCGTTACGTATGAATGTGGCACCAATCACGAAGTGACAAACACGCTGCCAACATCTAGCAAGACGTCCTCTGTTGAACAGAAACTCAGAGAATCATATAGATGGGTTTCCTGTTTACAAACATTGGCAGTTGCGCGCGCAACCAGGGTGCAAAAAGCCTGTGTTTTTTATTGGAGTCTACGGCCAAACACGCACTCATATCATTCATAAAAATGTAAAGTAACCCGACGAAACAAACAGAGATCGTTGTGTTTTAAATTATATTGAATAAATCTGTATTTTGATGACGAATAACAAAATACCGACGCTGCGTTGCTGTTTCATATTTCTATCACGATTACACTAACTTGGTAAGGGAGTCACCACCCGGAAACGGCATTTTTCTTGTTAAAACATGGATATTATTCGTGTTGGACCTCATTTGAAATTTGCCTGAAAAACCTGAGTTAGAAAGCGGCTTAAACTTTGGTTCAGTTCAGCTCCGTGTCGTCCTCACCTCCTCCATACAGGAGCAACTTTCACTAGTTTGGGATTAAACCAGGCAAAGACGACATCATCACTACGTTTGGAAAGGAGCTGATTCCAGCTGTTAGGGACGAACACGCATTGCTGTCGGTAAGTTTCGCTGCTTGTGTAACGTTCTGCTTTATTGTGGATGAGATCGTGGTGGACAGCAGACAGACTAGCTAACTGCTAGCAAGCTAACGGTATAAACTCAAACGCCATCTGATTTACGACCCCCGTACTTCGTACTAAATCTCCGGGATGCGTTGTTATGCCACGTGAACGTTCGTAAACGGCTCCACCATCAGTTTCTTCTTCTTTTTTAAGTTCGTGTCTAAGCAGCAGAGGATGGCTGTCACACACAGTGTTTACAGTTTATGTCATGCAGCCGATCGCGGCGGTGATGCTGCTATTACAGTCTTCCCACTAGAATACGGGAATAATTTCTGCCTCCGCCGTGGTTTAATCCTACATGTGACCATGGTGAAAGACTAAATAAATCATAGTCTGAACCGGAATAAGTTATCTGGGAGGGTTTTTTGAAGATCAGTCACGCCTACTGTCCTATTTTCACCATTTTCAACTGTTTACATGCATTAATGTTTTGATTTTTGCAACCGAACAAATACCAGGACTCAAACATTATATTTCCCCGACACTTTCACGTCATATCTTTTTTTTTTTTTTTTTAAGGATTTTTGGGCACTAGTGGCCTTTATATGACAGTATGTAGTGACAGGAAAGGGGCAGAGAGAGTGGGGAGTGACATGCAGCAAGGGGACCTGGACCGGGAATCGAACCGGGGCCGACTGCACCGAGGAACTGTAGCCTCTGTTCATGGGGCGGCTGCTCAACCAACTGAGCTAATCACCGCCCCGACTTTCACGTCATGTCTTGACCTAATCTGCATTAAAAGTCGAGTTTTGTATGTAAAACACACGTCATCTCATAGTTCAATAATGCTTTTCCTCTGTTTTCTTGCCCCCTGGTTGCGTGCGCATCCTATCTGTGACGTTGCTCAGAAACCATCTATACACACTCTCTGAGGAAGAAACTAACACCTGCAGGAAGATTTCCTCAGAGACAAGCAGCCATCAGCTAACAGACGTTTGATCCAGATTCAGGAGAATTTTCTTCCTTTTTTTTTTTTTTTTTTAAGCTCTAGAGGACAGCAAGTTGGGAAAATGCAGTTACGTTCAGCGTGGTTATGTTCAGCGTGGGACTTTATTTGTTGTAGTGGATGAATCGACTTGCCAGAAGTGGTTGGATTTTAACTTCAGGAGCAGGAAAAAACCTCAACTTTGTGTGTGAACTTCACTCCTGACAACTTCATGAATCTCAGGCAGTAAAGTGTTTTTTTCTGGGATTACTTCTGAAACCTGACGCAGTTCCTACTATAAAAACGCGCATGGACAGACAACAACACTGGTGAGTCAACACATCTCTCAGCTCAATGCTAACTGTTAGGCTATGATTTGTTCGCTAATTTACTTACTTGTCAGGGGTCTCTGTGGTACTTCTGTGGTACTGCGTGTACTTCAAACTCCATATCAGACTCTGGGTCGAGCGCATACAGCTCCATAACAGGCTGCTCTGTTTTATCCCGTCGATCGGAGGAATTATCCATCAATGTTTACTACTAACATCCACATGAGAGCTGCCGGTGCCGGTGCTACAGACAATTCTGTGACCCTTCAGAATAAGTGTCTCTTCCGGGGCGACGTCATGAAATGGGCGTAAAACATGCTGCAATTGGTCGAGAGCTCCGCGGTTCAGGACAGTCAGCCATCTTACTTCCGTGTTGGAAATTAGATGCATCGAAAAACTAATATTTAACACCAAATTAGTTTCTATAGTAACGATGGGAACATATCTAGCTTATTAATGCCTGTATTTGACTTTTGGAACATTTGAAAAGCATGATACAGCTCCTTTAAGTGATTTCTTGATTGAGAACAGGTGTGGCAGTAATCAGGCCTGGATGTGGCTAGAGAAATTAAACTTGGCTTTCCAAAGATGTGATAAACCACAGTTTATTTATGTTTTTAGGGGGAGCACATGGAGGTATATATATATATATATATACATATATACACATACATACATACACATATATATTTATATATATATATATATATATATATATATATATATATATATATATATATATATATACATACACACATATACATGTATACATACACACACACACATATACTGTATATATAAAAATAAAAAACAGTGAGTCCAACTTTCTGCTGCAGTAATGCTGCTGCCCCTACACCTCTGGCACCTGGAGCACCTGCTCGTCTTTGCTCTCATCCTCATAACCTGATTGTTCAGCTGGTCATCAGGTTCTGATCCAAACAAACCACCATGTGTGTACTGACTCTCTGGAACCCTCCCAGAAGTGTTGGGGGTTTTTTCTGCTGCTGAGCTTCACTTGGGACTAAATGACAATGTCTGAAGCGTCACACATCTGTAACCCTGAAAGAATGATGATGAGGGTTAAGCCTCACCTGCCAGGTGTCTGTCCAGAAGTCCAACAGCTCCATCGTCCAGGTGTCGACTGTACAGGCTGCACCTGGCAGCTAGACCCCGCAGGCTACCGCAGACAGCAGACAGCAGCCAGCCAGGAGGAAGAGGATGAAGGGGACGAAGAGGATGAAAAGATGAGGAGGGATGGAGAGGATGAGGGGAGAGAGGAGGATGGGGAGGATGAGGGAGACGAGACGTGGGAGGAATGAGTGGGATAAGGGGAACGAGGAGGACGCATGCAAAGAGAAAAGGTGTGAAGCAGGAGGGATGATGGGGAACATGGAGAACAAAAACAAGAAAAAAACAATAAATCAAAACAACTCAGAAAAAACATCAAGTAAATCAACAACAAAAATGAGGAAGATGAGGAGCCTTCGTTGGAGACGCGGTCACAGATAAAACTAGACGCCAGGTTTTTGGCAGATAGTTTAATGGGTTTTAAAAAAGGCAAACAGCAGCAGCCACACTAAGAAAACCAGGACCAGACAGAACCGGAGTGGACCGGAGCAGACCAAGCTGGACCGGACCGGACCAGACCAGACCAGACCAGACTGGACCAGCACGGACCGGACTGGACAAGACTGGACCAGAGCGGACCGGAGCGGAATGGACTGGACCGGACCAAACCAGACCAGACCAGACCAGACCAGACTGGACCAGCACGGACCGGACTGGACAAGACTGGACCAGAGCGGACCGGAGCGGAATGGACTGGACCGGACCAAACCAGACCAGACCAGACCAGACCAGACTGGACCAGCACGGACCGGACTGGACAAGACTGGACCAGAGCGGACCGGAGCGGAATGGACTGGACAGGACCAGACCAGACCAGACCAGACCAGACCAGACCAGACTGGACCAGCACGGACCGGACTGGACAAGACTGGACCAGAGTGGACCGGAGCGGAATGGACTGGACCGGACCAGACCAGAGCGGACTGGACCAGACGGGACCGGAGCAGAGGTAAGAGGCAGTAGAACCAGTCCCACAACCAGGCTGGTCTACTGAGCCCAACTAGGATCTGTTAAGGGAACTATTGATGGACCGCCACATGGTGATGGAAGCAGGAGGAAGAGGAGGAGGAGGAAGAAGTTATCCAAAACAAAAAGGTGCGATGGGTGATAAAATGAGAGGAGAGGAGGAGAGAGTTCAGAAAGCAGAGTTAGTTCATCCTGATGGAGACAGATTCTCTTCATCTACAGCGTTTCATTCAGACTGAAATCCAGACGATGAGGAGGAGGACGTGTCCTGTTATGACATCACATGACCAGGAAGAAGGTTAGATGTGACCGCATGACACGAACAAACCGACTCTCAGTTATCTGTCCTCATTTGTTTTCTATTTTCATGTCCTTGTGTCTGCTGCATTCTGTGATGAAGAAACTGCTCTTCTTCAGGTTCTTGCACCATTTAAGTTTTTAAGACCTCACCAAATAAAATTTAAGACCCCAAAATTAGGGGTGTAACGATTCGGTTAACAATTCGATTCATATCACGATTCATGGTTTGTGATTCGATTCATGAATGATATTGGTTCATTCAGAACGATCCGATCCGATTCAGTGATTGAAATCAAATCAGAAAGCATGAATCATGATGTCAGGGCCGTGACATCATAGCCATGGGTGATGTGGGCGCACGCACGAGCACCCTCAGAAAAGAAAAGAAAAAAAACTTGCTACTGCCGCTCATTTCCATGCGAGGAGTCGTGCTGGGCGTGTCACGGTCACCTCACCGTTGCTGACCACCCGCTACCGAGGAAGACCCTCCGACCATCAGTCTCTTTTGAGGTCTGTACCTGAACACCCCGGCAGCACTGCAGACGCAGCGGTCCAGCGCTCCTCCTGTTTTTTTTTCTACTATTCTACAGAGCTGCAGTCTCAACCTTAACTCGCGCTCTTCAAAAACTTTTTAAATTTTACCCCACACCTGTGCCCCCGTTTTACCTCCCACACCCACAGAACAACCAGCCCTGAAACACCAGGACATCAGAACCATCACAGTAATGCACAGCAAGCAAGATGGTGCGTGTGCGTGGGTGTGGGTGGGGCGCTCAGAGGGTCTACCCAGGGAGTAATTCAATGTAGAACCGGCACTGCATGATATGAATCAAATCGTTGTTTAACCAAATCGTTACACCCCGACCCAAAATGTTATAACGGTTTCTTTTGAATTCTTCACTTTTTGCTTCCTACAATGGAAATCAAGACTTTACATTTCCCATTGGTCATCAGTTAGATGCAATATTTAAACTATGCAAAAAGGCTTTTTATGAGGCCTTTTTTTCCAGAGTCCAGATGCTGAACTGGTCTGCCTGCAGTCCAGAGTCCGGCTGCTGAACTGGTCAGCCTGCAGTCCAGAGTCCGGCTGCTGAACTGGTCAGCCTGCAGTCCAGAGTCCAGCTGCTGAACTGGTCTGCCTGCAGTCCAGAGTCCAGCTGCTGAACTGGTCTGCCTGCAGTCCAGAGTCCAGCTGCTGAACTGGTCTGCCTGCAGTCCAGAGTCCTGCTGCTGAACTGGTCTGCCTGCAGTCCAGAGTCCGGCTGCTGAACTGGTCTGCCTGCAGTCCAGAGTCCGGCTGCTGAACTGGTCTGCCTGCAGTCCAGAGTCCGGCTGCTGAACTGGTCTGCCTGCAGTCCAGAGTCCAGCTGCTGAACTGGTCTGCCTGCAGTCCAGAGTCCGGCTGCTGAACTGGTCTGCCTGCAGTCCAGGAGTCCGGCTGCTGAACTGGTCTGCCTGCAGTCCAGAGTCCGGCTGCTGAACTGGTCTGCCTGCAGTCCAGAGTCCGGCTGCTGAACTGGTCTGCCTGCAGTCCAGAGTCCGGCTGCTGAACTGGTCTGCCTGCAGTCCAGAGTCCGGCTGCTGAACTGGTCTGCCTGCAGTCCAGAGTCCGGCTGCTGAACTGGTCAGCCTGCAGTCCAGAGTCCGGCTGCTGAACTGGTCTGCCTGCAGTCCAGAGTCCTGCTGCTGAACTGGTCTGCCTGCAGTCCAGAGTCCGGCTGCTGAACTGGTCTGCCTGCAGTCCAGAGTCCGGCTGCTGAACTGGTCTGCCTGCAGTCCAGAGTCCGGCTGCTGAACTGGTCTGCCTGCAGTCCAGAGTCCGGCTGCTGAACTGGTCTGCTTGCAGTCCAGAGTCCTGCTGCTGAGCTGGTCTGCCTGCAGTCCAGAGTCCTGCTGCTGAACTGGTCTGCCTGCAGTCCGGACCCTTCACACTCTAGAATTACTGTTTACAGACGTGTTGCTGCATCAGATTCACAATCGGTGAATATTTCCCATGAAATGATAAAATGTCTTAGTTTCAACATGTTTATATTCTACAGGGAATAAAATATTGGTCGATGGAATTTGGAAATGACTGAATATAGTTTTTATTAACATTTTTACAGTGTCCTGTCTGTTGTGGTTGTAGTTTGGACAACATGACAAGAACAGGGCTGTATAAATATGGAGGTGTTCTTGGACTTATTTATTTGTTACCCATAAATTTTCTCTATCCACAGATGTGTAGTGTTACAGCAACTAGAGTTGCTCCGATACTGATACCAATATCGGAAATGTCTCTGATGCTGCCTAAAACACAGGTATCGGTATCGGCGAGTACTGGAGTTCAGGCACTGATCAAATACCACATAATTTATTAAAATAGAAATTTATTTACTGATCAGCTCTGTTAGCTCTGACACACTTCTTCTTTTATTGCTCTGAAAGCAGCAGCGCAGTGCCGCCATCTGCTGGTTTAGAGGAGCGAGGAAGAACTGATCACCTGACACCTGTTAGACCAGGAGCTAAAAGCAATCATGTGGGTGGTGTGTCGGTATTTCACTCTGGATTCTCCCACCAGCAAGACTGCATCTATAAACGAACGTCTTCATTCTGCTGTATTCACTCATGATTTACATGTTTAACCTGAGCCACCATGATGATGACATCACAATCGTGCAGGTGGAATAAGATATATTTTTTGTAACATAGTGGCATACTCAGTACGGGGTTCCCAGTCTTTTCTAGAAGTTGTTTTCCAGGACTTTTCCAGGACATTTTCAGGACTTTTCCAGCTGCTACAGTACAAGTCAAGTTAATACAACATGGACTTCCACCACAATCATTTGGAGAAGTGTTCTACAATTGTAGCTAATATTTTTTAACAGCGATGAAGTAAAGATGAAGAAATGATGAAGCAGAGACAAAACGGAGGCGAAGCCAAGACGAAGCGAAGATGAAGCTGCGACGAAACGGTGACGAAACAGCAATGTAGCGGCGACGAAACGGTGACGAAACAGCAATGTAGCGGCGACGAAACGGTGACGAAACAGCAATGTAGCGGCGACAAAACGGTGACAAAACAGCAATGTAGCGGCGACGAAACGGTGACGAAACAGCAATGTAGCGAAAAAAAAAAAGCGACGAAACGGTGACGAAAAAAAAAAAGAAAAAGAAAAAGGAAAGGGAGAAAAGAAGGGGAGAAAGGGAGAAAAGAAGAGGGGGAGAAAGGGAGAAAAGGAGGGAGGAGAAAGGGAGAAAAGAAGAGGGGAGAAAGGGAGGAAAAAGAAGAAGGAGGAAAGGAAAAGAAGAGAGAAGAGGAGAAAAGAAGAAAGGGGAAGAGGAGAAAAAGAAGAAAGGGAGAAAGGGAGAAAAGAAGAGGGGAAAAGGGGAAAAGAAGAAGGGGAGAAAGGGAAAAAAGAAGAGGGGAAGAGGAAAAAGAGAAGAGGGGAGAGAACAGAGGAGGAGAAAAAAGAGGGGAGAAAGGAGAAAAAAGAGGGGAAAAGGAAAAAAGAGAAGGGAAAAAGAGGGAAGGAAAAAGAGGGGGAAGGAAAAAGAGGAAGGAAAAAGAAGGAAAAGAAAGGAAAAAGGAAGAAGGAAGAGAGGAAGAGAGGAAAGAGAGGAAAGGAGGAAAGAGAAAAGAAAGAAAGAAAAAAGAAAGAAAGAAAAAAAAAAGAAAAGAAAAAAAAAAAAAAAAAAAAAAAGAAAAAAAAAAAAAAAACGATGTGAAATGTGACGAAGCTGCAATGAAATGGCGACGTAGCTGATACGCCCTCTTCAGGAGCTTTTTGCTAACTTTGTGCTTTTTCGGGGTCGTCCTCATGGTGAGATGAGATCTTCGTGAAAATGGTCCCTGACTCAGACGGAGAGGTTTTCCAACCGCTTGGTTACTTCTGCACCAGCCAGTTAACGAGCCACTGATTCGAGTCAGGTGTGCTGCAGCAGGGAAACGCTGAAACCTGCAGGATGGAAGCCCTCCCAGACCGGAGTGGTGGCCCCTGGTCCGGAACACAGAGGAGCAGGTGGTGTCCACCAGGGCTGTCAAAATTGCTCCAAAATGACGTTCGAATATTTGCTCCAAAATTAAATCATAATTCAAATAAATTTGAATATCTAATTGAGCAGTATGCAAACAGAGAGACAAACTAATACAAGACAGAACTACTTGTACAGACTAATCCGACAAGTGTTTTGTGTGTTGCGCCATCTTGCGGCGCCGCCGTTGCCTGGGGAACGAGCCCCAATTGCCTCATATCTGCCAACATGGATTTACAACAGGTTTTTTTTTGTTTGTTTTGTTTTTTTTACATCGGAGCATTAATTTAAACTATTATTCATCTCCGGAAACTGGCTTTAATGACGAGCCAAACTGGAATAAAACACACATCTCATGATTACTTATCATAGTTTAAAAAAACGAAACTCTTTAAAAGGTCGTTACCATAAGGACTGTACAGACCACGTAGCTTCACATGTCCTGCAGATGAAACTAAAGGCTGCAGGACACCGTCTTCCTGATCCGTTTGTGTTTCTGACTCAACCGGTTTTACTTTCTGGTCCCAACGTTGCCCTGATCAGAGACAATAACCTGATATTTCACAATATCTCCCAGATTAGTCATTAACTCTCAGCAACACCACAGCTGTCTCTGTTAGCATCAGCTAGCATGAGAACGTTATGCGGTGCGTCATTTTTGGGAGCATAGATACGTGAAATAAAGTGTCAGATTAATGAGCGTTCACCATAATTTACCGTGTTTTTGTTGTTGGGGATTAAATCCAGTGTTTTCTCCACCGTGGCAGCAAGTTATTCCTCCTCTGCTCTGAGTCTGATATTCCTCCCGATATGAACACACTGACATCAGTGGACTGAGCAGCACCGTCCACTTTTGTCACAGACAGCAGAAATCCTCATGAAATAAATGTCCGTGATCTTCTTCTTCACTTATTACCACATTAAAGTTTTCCTCTGATGTTCCAACAACCAGGAATGTGACGTCCTTCCACATTTCCTCCATGTTGTTCAGAAAAAAGTCCAATTCTCATCTGTTCTAACTACACATTTACAGAAAGGCTCCCCAAGCAATGGCGGTCAGTCTAGTTGCAGCGTTAGGCCAGATTAGTCTATAGGTATTTTTTTTATGGCAGAACATTGAATGCTCCGAGCAGCTGTAATAAACATGAAACAACTCGAAACAATTGGTCTGTAATCAAACCAGTGTAGCAAATGTAGGATGATGTCATAGGCTACTTTTCCCAGTGTTGATCTAATATTCGAATATTAATTTTCACATCTGAATCTCAGGTTTTTATTAACGTTCGAATATATATTCAAATTTTGAATATTCCTTGACAGCCCATGTGTCCACATCCCAGCTGATCTTACCTGCTGCGTCTTGTCCTGCAGCGCTCGATCAGAGGAGACTCTGGGATCTGGTTTTTGTTGGGCCCAGGGGAAGATGTTGGGGTGGCTCGAGGGTGCAGTCTGGTGGGGGAGGAGCCCAGGCTGGGAGGATGGGAGAGTTGGGAGGATACCGACCGCTGAGGGGAGGCGGGAGGAGCAAATGGCCATGGAAGGGTCCTCTGCTCCTGACGAACCACTGAGCAGAAAAACACAGACCCATCATGACTGTGTGAGGGTTTGTGATGCAAAACGCTGAATAATGGAAGTCAAAATCTTACAAGACGTTGTAAGTTAGTAAAATTTTTTATAAAGTGTTTTTCACAGATAAAAATCACAAAGTCCATGGTACAACACTTTGTAGTACAGCACTGTCGGGAATGATCCTACAAAGACAGCCTGGACAAACACCACCCTAAGGTTTCTAACAGGGATGCACGTTATAATCGGGCCCCTATCGGTATCGGCCTGTATTGGCCACCCCATCGATATTGAACAGACTGTTTCTAAAGTCAAAAAAAAGAAAAACAAAACCTTCTTCTTCAAAAACATCTTTTCTACAGACTTTAAAACTTCTAAAGACTAGGGGTGGGAAAAAATATTGATACAGTGAAATATTGCGATATTTTCATATGCCGATATCATATTGACATTTAAAAAGCAGTATCAATCTATTTTAATAATGACATCGTAAGATATTTCATCATTCTGTTATGAAATCTCGCGAGAATTCACGAAATATCGTGAGATTTTGTACGTAAAATAGATTGATACCGCATTTTTAAATATCGATTTGACATCGTCACATGAAAATATCACAATATTTCAGTGTATCAATATTTTTTCCCACCCCTATTTTTAAAAGCGTTGGAAATGGAAAACAAAACCGCTATTTTCAATGACTTTTTTTTAGCTTTAATGAATATTGGTTATCGGCCACATGAGTTTTAAAATATTGGTATATTGAATATCGGCCAAAATTCCAATGTCGTGCATTCCTAGTTTCTAAGGCTAGCTTGGACGAACAGGCCCAGAGCACCAAGGTGGTATTTGATCAGGGGGATCTTTTCGTCAGGAACAATGAACAATGTTTCTGTCTTACTTGAATTAATTTGAAGTTAATTTGAGGACAACCAGTTTATGACGGAGGACATACGTTCCAGGAGCTCATTTAAGAGGTGAAATTCTTAACCATTAAAAAGAACAATACAACTGAATGTCATCTGCATAAAAGTGATGACACATTTTTAAAACCATAAATCAGCTGACCAAGAGGCTTCAAGTACAGCAAAAACAAAAGGGGCCAAAGAACAGAACCTTGTGCAACTCCACAAGACAAGTCTGACACAGTGGACATCACATTGTTAAAGGCAACATTGAAGTTTCTGCCTTTTATATATGAGGAGAACCACTGGAGGACGGATCCAGAAAAAAACATCTCCGATTCTAGTCTATTTAACAATATACTGTGATCTACAGTATCAAAGGCAGACGTCAAATCAAGTAGAACCAAAGCTGTATAGCGACTCGGGTCTGCAGCCATCATCACGTTAGCGCTACTCTAGTTTATAAGACAAACTACTGTATGTAAACATCAGCTGTCACAGTTCAGACAGGATGTTACAGTTAAAAACAGGCCCTATGTAAAAATTCTAGGATGCACGATATAATCAGCCCCTATTGGTATCGGCTTATATCGGCCTTAAACCTGAGTATCGGACATCGGCCACCACACCGATATTTAACCGTTATTTAACCAATCAGCCCGCTGTTTCTAAAGTCATAAAGAAAAAAAAACCCTTCTTCTTAAAAAACTTAATTTTTTATATATTTTAAAACTTCTAAAGACTAGGGGTGGGAAAAAATATCAATACACGGAAATATCGCGATATTTTCATATGCTGATATCATTGACATTTAAAAAGGCGGTATTGATCTATTTTACTAACAAAATCTCGCAATATTTTATCGTTCTGCTATGAAATCTCATGAGAATTCATGAAATCTCACAAAATTTTGTAAGTAAAATAGATCAATACCACCTTTTTAAATATCAATTTGATATCGGCATATGAAAATATTGCAATTTTTCAGTGTATCGATATTTTTTCCCACCTTTACTTTTCAGTGTTGGAAACAGATGATAAAACTGCTATTTGTAATGAATGCTTATTTTTTTCAGCTTTAATATCGGTACTGATATTGGTTATCGGCCACATGAGCTTTAAAATATCGGCATATCGGATATTGGCCAAAATTCCAATATCGTGCATCCCTAAAAAATTTCTGAACTATCCCTTTAAATCCCCCAGTGTCTTCCGCCAGGCTGCTTTCTGTAAACTGGGCTGACACTGAATGGACAGGGGTTACAAACGGATTTACTGGGAATGTTATGGGCCTGAGTGGCTCTCCAATCATCTGATCTGTGCCGTGAATCAGGTCAACACGCCACCACCGTCGTTCACCTGTTTACAGTCCAAACTCAAAGATAAACGAGTGTTTACCTTCTCTCTCCATCAGTGAGTAAGGCTTGATCTCTCCGTCGGGCTTTCTTAGGGGAGTCTTTCTCAGCTGGACCGCTGCAGACGAGAACACATTCAGGACAGAACCAGCAACAGAACAAGAAACCTGCCTCTACCAAGGTGAAGCATTTCATTTACAGTCTACCAAGCTTCTGCTGCGGCGGGAAGATCCACATCCAGACCGTATCCACAGTCTGGTCCCCCTTCCTCATCAAGAATGCCTGAGTCCAGCAGAGAAATTCTGTTCTGAGGCCACATCACCTGGACCAGGGGTGTCAAACATATGGCCCGAGGTCCAAAACCCTAGAGGTCCAGATCTGGTCCACAGGATGAGTTTGGTAAAGGTGAAAATAAAAAAGTTATTAACTATTTTTCCTCTTTGGCATTTCACTCTGACTGATTTACTGTTTTTTTATTATTGTTTTAAGTTTTAATATTATTTATGCGATTTTTTATCTGTCAGTTTATGTGCAGCACTTTGGTCAACTGCGTTGTTTTTGAAAATGCCCTACAAATAAAGTTGGATCAGATTAACTATCATATTTAAATAAAAGTGGCTTCAAGTCCTCATTTATCCCAAATTATACGTTTAAATTGAAAACATTTCTCAGGCAGGGGACTAACCTATTTTATATTTTATGTCTCTCTGACATAATAGATCTTAGTTTGTGTTATAAGGTCAGTTCAAGGGGTCAAGATTACTACACACATGTGGAAATGTACATGTATACACATTTAAAGCAACTTCTAGAGTTACTTTGATCATGATAATGAAATACTGTATTCCTCACTTCCAGATACCTGGGATTAAATGTTTGGCGGTTTTCTTGGATCTATTATAATATCGAAGTTGTAATTCCACTCCAAATAAATAAATGTTAAATAAATTAAAGTAATGACACATATTGAGTGGAAACATTAAATGACATATTATTCTTAAATTTTATACATATCTGTCACACACACATATACAATAAGTGTTTGCCCTCTTCCTGATTTTTTTTTTTTTTTTTTGCATGTTTTTCACACTTAAATGTTTCAGATCATCAAACAAATTTAAATACATCCAGGCCTGATTACTGCCACACCTGTTCTCCATCAGAAATCACTTAAATAGGACCTGCCTGACAAAGTGAAGTAGACCAAAAGATCCTCAAAACCTAGACATCATGATGCCATCTAAAGAAATTCAGGAACAAATGAGAAACAAAGTAATTTGAGATCTATCAGTCTGGAAAAGGTTCCAAAGCCATTTCTAAAGCTTTGGGACTCCAGAGAACCACAGTGAGAACCATTATCCACAAATGTGAAAACATGGAACAGTGGTGAACCTTCCCAGGAGGGGCCGGCCGACCAAAATGACCCTCAAGAGCACAGCGACGACTCATCCAAGAGGTCACAAAAGACCCCAGAACAACATCCAAAGAACTGCAGGCCTCACTTGCCTCAATGAAGGTCAGTGTTCGAAGTAGACTCCCCCATCAGAAAGAGACTGGGGGGCAAAAATGGCTGCATGGCAGAGTTCCAAGACCAAAACCACTGCTGAGCAAAAAGAACATAAAGGCTCGTCTCAGTTTAGCCAGAAAGCATCTTGATGATCCCCAAGACTTTTGGGAAAATACTCTTAGACTGACGAGACAAAAGTGGAACTTTCTGGGAAGGGTGGAGGTCCCATTACATCTGGCGTAATAAGTAACACGGCATTTCAGAAAAGGAACATCATAGCAACAGTAAAATATGGTGGTGGTAGTGTGATGGTCTGGGGCTGTTTTGCTGCTTCAGACCTGGAAGGGACTTGCTGTGGTAAATGGAACCATGAAGTCTGCTTCTACCAAAAAATCCTGAAGGAGAATGTCCGGCCATCTGTTGGTGACCCTCAAGCTGAAGCACACTTGGGTTCTGCAGCAGAACAATGATCAAGAACACACCAGCAAGTCCACCTCTGAATGGCTTAAGAACAACAACATGAAGACTTTGGAGTGGCCTAGTCAAAGCCCCCACCTGAATCCCATTGAGATGCTGTGGCATGACCTTAAAAAAGGCGGTTCATGCTGGAAAAGCCTCCAATGTGGCTGAATTTCAACAATTCTGCAAAGATGAGTGGAACAAAATTCTCCACAGCGCTGTAGAAGACTCACTGCCAGTTATCACAAACGCTTGATGCAGTTGTTGCTGCTAAGGTGGAACAACCAGTTATTAGGTTTAGGGGAAGATCACTTTTTCACACAGGGACATGGAGGGTTGGATTCCCCCCCTTACCAATAAAATCTTCATTTAAAAACGGAATTTTGCGTTTATTTAACTTTGTCTAATATTTTAATTTGTTTGATGATCTGAAACGTATAAGTGTGACAAACATGCAAAAATAAGAAATTAGGAAGAGGGCAAACACTCCCCCCCCCCCCCCCCCCCCCTTTTTTTTCTTTGGGTGACAGTGGCTCAGGTGGTAGAGCAGGTCGGCCAATGATCGGAGGAACGGCGGTTTGAATCCCTAGCTTACCATCACCACGTATGTATGAGGAGTGAATGAATAATGGATCTACTGTGAGCGCTTTGAGTTCCGTGATAGGAAAAAAAGCCAATATAAATCTAATCCATTATTATTATTACTATTATTATTATTATTATTATTATTATTATATATACACAAAATATAAAAATTCTTTAAAAAAAACTAATAATCTAATTTAGTGTTATAAAGTGTATATTGTATTTAGTGTTATAGTGTTTAGTGTTAGAAATAAATGTAGGCTATAAAAATACAGTTTTTACATAAATTATATATATACATATATATATATACACAGTATATGAAAGGTCTGAAAGTTTAATATGGAAGCATAGTGCAATTTCTTTAAAAAAATATGAATGCTTTGTTTTTCTGAATTAAGATATTTTTGACAGAGAAAAATTAAAGAGTTTATTGAATTTATGAGACAACACTGCTTTAATTTTAGTAGAAGATGTTGCCTGCTGGCTTTGCAGGTTTTGTGATGGATTTCTAATCCTTATAGACTACAATATAAACTGGTCACTTGCTTCAATTACAAGTCAGAGTAAGAGATGGGCAGAAGCAGGGGTTGTTTACCAGAATCAGAAGGGCTTAAGATAATATTATTATAGCCATGACATTTAAATCTGATATGGGCAATGGTGTGTCTATGTTTAATTAATTGTCATATTTGGTATGATCTAATCTAGGCCTTTGTCTCAAGGGGGTTATCACTGCTCTATAAAGTTGTTGCCACGGAGAGGAAAGGGGTCTTCTACCTCTGTCTAGGATGAACTCTGTCACTCTGTATTGAAAATAAATCCTGAGGTGTTGACCTTCTATCACCAGACCCTACTAAGCCTTTTTCGTCCTTTTCTTGGGAAAACATTTTATCCACAACATTTGGCGAGCCAGCCAGGAGATTGATGGGACCCAGGACCTGCATTTCTGGGTTCGGGCGCGGCCCCCCGAAAATACCTCAAAGAAGGTAGGCTGCCCACTCTGGGGTCTGCATATTGGGCCCAGCAGTGTAGGTCACCCACTTTGAACCTAAAGAGAATGTGCTTGGTGGACTCTCGTGATAGAACTTATCTTGTGCGCACAAGAGATTTTGATCTGGAAAATATAAGCTAAGGATAATATATGCTGATGAAGTCTTGATTAACAAAATGGTTGAAAGACTCATGTTAAAGTACATTTAAAGTGAAGAACATAGGATTACGAAACTGTAAAAGTGCACTTAAAGTAAGATATGCAAGATGAAGCAGAAGTAAGAGGAACTAACAAAGACGTAACCTTATAGAGTTGTGAAGAGAGAAGAATTTTCATGTTTTTTTTATGCAGGCTCACGCAAGGTGCAGGAAGATGCGTTTAGGTGTGTTATTAGATAGAAATTAGGGAAGACGGTTGCCGTCTTTCTGACGCGTCCAGGAGGAGAATGCAGCCTTCCTCTCTGGAGACCCGCGGAGTTCCGTGTAGTTAGAATAAACTGTGTTGGATGTGAGTTACAAAGACTGGGAAACCTTTCTTTACGGACCTCAGGTGGAGTTTACATGTCCTTTGCCAGGACTTGGGTGGTACAGTAGGAGCCACATAGAAGTTCCTGTGATTCGTTGGTGGGACCATGGTTCCTCCGTGGCAGTTCCGTGATGCGTCCCTGATTGGTGCGCGGGGGTAATTTGACCCCCCGCGATGACGTAGTCCATGCAGCCATGAATGTAAACTCCTATTTTGCAGCCTGTGTGAAAATCAGCTGCAGTACCACATTTATGCACGGGGAGGAGCAGTCATGTGGTTCCTCACTTGGTCATCTATCAGTCGGGAATGTGATGTGAAACACTTCGTTTTTTTAACCCCACATCCGAAAAAACAAACAAACCAAATAAAAGAATATATCAAGGAGTAAGTGAATCTATGAGGCTTGTCACAGTAGTTCACATTAATTCAGTGTAAAATAGGAGTGAACAATGACTTTACTTGGAGTCTTTGTTTGTTTGTTTGTTTGTTTCTACTTCACCGTCGGTTCCTTTTTTCAGTATGATCTGTGTTGTCTTTTTTATTATTTTTAAAATAAAAGTAATATTAGGCTTTTATATCTGGCATTATCAGGCTATCAAATGTAAAATGTTAATGTGAATGATGGAGGCTGTTGGCAGAACTCGGGTCTGCTGCTGCGTGCTGAAGCCCAGACAGCGACTGGAAAGACGCTTTCTGCCTGATGCCGCTTACTGTACAATATGTGGACGGGACCAGCAACCACATCTCAAGTTGAGACGGTTGTTGGAGTCGTAGGCTTTATTACGCGCCTGTGTGATGATTTTACTATTCTGCTGATCAAAATGTTGTGCAATATAAAAGTGATCAGTGGTTTGGTTCGGCTGGAGAGGAGGAGTGGAGCAGTGTGCAGACGGGGCGCAGTTGCATCTAATAATGAACCTGTATCTAAATCTTGTAGCACATTCATTCATTTATTCAATTTTTTATTTATTTAATTTTCTTACCTTTTAAATCTGTAGCTCATCTATTTTTTCCACCATTGTATCTGTCAGATCCTCTCGTCTTATATGAGAACTTTTATTGCAAAAGTGGAGATATTTCGTTTCCTTTCAATATGAACAATAGTTTGTAAAGTGTATGAAGCATTTTGGGTGGTGTTTAATTTATGATTGTGTGTTTTTTAATGACTCAGCGATGCAACTGCAAAAGCGCACGGCACGCACACACGCGTACACACATTCTTGGACTTGCACGCACACACAGAGAACAGCTGTTGTCACCATGATGGATTCCAGTTCTACCAAAAATGCTGCGTGCAGGTCGCGGGGAGCAGAGATTTTATTTAATTCTTTGTGGACGTGAGTGTTTTACTTGGTGTGGGTGTGACTTTTTGCATCGCGCATTACCAGCGTCCAGCAGTGAGGGAGACGTTTGTGCTGCGCAGGAGCAGAACAGCTGAAACCAGCATATGGAGAACATCCCACCGTCTTTTTCCAGCAATCGACGAATAACCACCAGGTTTCCTCCTCTGACCAGTTTTATAATCCGTTGCGCCGCTGTCTTGAAGATCACGTCCATATTTAAACCCTCTCATGTCGGCAGGTGCTCGTCCTCCACCTGCTGAATCAGGTTATGTAAAATGGTTCTTCACTCTGGTCCAGCGAAGAACTGGAGCCCCTTTAAAAGCAGTTTGAGAGCGACGAGCGCGCGGCTCTGAACCAGAACCAGCTCCGTAAAAAATGGGCCCATGGTTTACTCTCATTTTACCGACCCACCTGAGGTATTCCGTTCACAAAAACTCAGCCAATCAGAGTGCGCACAGCTGTTTCATACACGTGTTCATTCTCTGCGTGGGCGCCCATCAAAACGCATCAGACACCGACAGCTTTCGGTTTACAGAGGGTTTTATGTGTTTTTCAGATAAAGAAAAGGTAAAGCGCTGTGCATGAGGTAGTGCTACATGGACACAGGCATTTTTTTTTTTTTAAATTTACCGTCCCCCTAAATTTGATGGACAGCTGCTTTGCTTATTTTTTCCCCTTCCTTAATGGGCTCCTGAATGCGTCTGGGCCCTGGTGCAGCTGCACTGTCTGCACCGCAATACTTCACCTCTGCCCTGGGTTACTCCTTTTTCTAAACCAAATATTTGGTCATTTGGCAGCAATACGTAATATCTCCATTGAAAGGATTATTAAATTTTGTTCTGCGCATGTTCCATTCACAAGGATTCTTGGCATTTTGAGTAAACAACTGGGAGAATTAGTACCAGCGATCAGACGGTACTCTGCGCAGCTCGCTAGTTTTTATATCACCATGGCAACACGCATCCCGAGAGGAACTGGTGTGCAAACAGTCAGGGCTCCATCACTCATCATGGTAAAGGCGTGACATCGGAAAACTGTCACGGCAGCCGGAGTCAGTGAGCTTCATCATTACAACCGTTCCCTCCGGTCCCGTCTGCGCACCTTCATCCTGACTGTCCGGGGGCTCTGGTGAAAACGGGAAGCGTGGATGTGGCGCTCAGCTCCGAGCTGCATTTCCACCTCACGTTCTCTCCTTCTATGACCCGTAATAGTGTCAAGTACTGTTGGTGGGTCAGTACCAGTAAAGGACTGCTGTCGGCTCCGGACATGTTGGCTTTTGTATAGCAGGAGTGACCAACTCTGGACCTCTGAGAAAAATTTAGGCAATTTAAAAAAATATACATATAGGCCTAATTGTACGTTAATTTCTGTATATTGTATTTTTAGTAGGGATGCCCAATATAA
>JALJCO010003157.1:0-45237 GCA_023101725.1 Atherinomorus stipes
TTGTACTTTAGTTCAGTTACGTATTGCTGAGTCCTTGGATCTCAGATTGGTATCTGGGTTATTTGAAAACTTTGGTGGATTGGATCAAAGTGATCCTGATCCTTTTAGATGGAGACTTACAAATCCGTCCCTCCCACTGGATTATTGACAGGAAACAGGAAATGATGACATCAAGAACTTGTCTTGAGCATGTGTCTGATCAATATTATTATGTACAAGTCAGCACTGACGCTGAACCATTACTGCAGTCAGAGAAACAACTCTGGCAGTCAAATTTCTTTTTTCTTCTTTAACTCAGAAGTTTGTTCAGCTACAGAAAAGCTGTAGTTGAGAAACAGAACGGTCTGTAAATGGGCTACTTTTAACATTTCCATACCAATAAAGATATTTAATAAATTATTTTAATATCCAAGACACAAATCAAGGAAGCTCAATCATAAAAGTGTTTTGTTATTTGGCAGCAAGAAGTGGAGAAATGAAAAATCTTGAGTGAAAGAAACTATTAAGAGTATTGAGCACACACTGAAAATCTTTTAGCTATGGCTTAACCTAAAAAAATTAAGGTAATCGTTCACACCATATATTTCTACATTAATTCAATGTAAATAAAAAAAAAGTTGATTCAACCTACCTTTTTTAAGTTCATGCAAACTGTTTTTTTTCATTGAAGCAAACCATTTATTTCAAGTTGTTTGAAATAAAATCAATGAGTTGCTTTTCCCAATATTCTAATTTAATTTCACCTGAAACTTTTCACTTAATTTTAAAAACTTGAATGTTGTAGCAAATTACACTCAGTTCACTTTATTCAGTTAAAGTATCCAATAGAGAAGATCATTGGTTCTTCCTTTTCACCAGCAGGCTGAGTGCCACATTGCTGCCTTTCCACGTGGCCAACCCTAAAGCCTGGTTCAAACCACACGAATTTAGGCCGATTTTGGCCCGACGGAGCGTCGCAGACAGTCGCTCACTGTCGTGCACGATTCTGCGTTGTCGGGTCGTAGGACGTCGTGTCTTCGCTCCGTGTAATGTGACACAATCAGCGATTGGCGATTTGGCATCTGCGACGCTCCACGACCACGACGCAGAAAGACTGGCGTGTCAGAATTTTTGGTTTTGTCCGTGTGGTGTGACACGTCCCACGACATGTCCCTTCATATTGACCAATAGGAGGACAGTGCGCCTTTCGCCTCTACCAGAGAGACGCTCAGTGCGCCGGTACACAAATAACAGTGGAGGGAAAGGAGGAGAGACGCAGCCGCTCTCCGGTGGAGGGTGGAGAGAGTTATGGAGCTGTGGCATCAGTTTACTCAGAATAAAAAGAAAAGAAGAAAAAGCAAGACTGGGTGTGCCAAAAATTTATTTTAACAACAGTGTTAATACCTCCACGAACATTCAACAGGGTGTATCTCTCTTGAATAAAACATTACTTTATTAATTCGAAACATAACCACCAGCTATGTGGCGTTCTATCAGTAATAGTAACAGTCAACAGGAGTTCACAGCAGGTAAACGTGCACGAATGTGACGCTCTCAAATAAATCAATGACAAAGTCACAGAAAAATCACTTCATGTTTAAATAAAAACGCTTCGCAACATAACAGACATTGCGCTCAATGAGATGAGCATATATGACACCCATGCGCGCTCGTGCACTCAGCCGTAACTATCCACATTACGCGTGATCATCAAAGCTAATTAACCATCTGAACACACCTACTGGATGCAGAATAGACACAGCGATGCTGCTGCTGCGCAGCTCTCAGTTTATCATGCGTGTGTGGTTTCATGTTGTTGCCATGGTTTCCAGCGTGCGCTCTGAACTGATGGAGTTTAGTGAATGACGTGAGGATGCACCCGTATGCGTTCGTATAGAACCACACCCTTTATTTCACCTTCATGGCAGTTTTTTTAAAAGTAGCGTCACTGGGTCGGCTGGACTTTGCTCTCGTGGCAGCAGACTGTGGTCAGACTGATGGTTTTGGCTTCGCTTGGCACTGGGCGTCCTGCGCGCGGCGCGTGATGCACCTGGTGGAAGCAACGGCGCTGATCAGAGCCCAGTTTCTCTCTTTCAAAGCTCTTTTTCAAAGATGAGCAGCGAGTCTTTCTGTGCGCATCGTGGATTTAATCCTGTTTAGTTACAACTGAAAACCCGCTCGACAGAACAACTGGAACAGGCAGAATACACAAAACAGTTAATGTTGGTCACAATAATGGAGGGGACTGATGTCTCCGTCCACTTTCCATTTCATGAGTCACCCAAACAGTCAATTCAGAG
Source organism: Atherinomorus stipes (assembly GCA_023101725.1). Classification (NCBI taxonomy): domain Eukaryota; kingdom Metazoa; phylum Chordata; class Actinopteri; order Atheriniformes; family Atherinidae; genus Atherinomorus; species Atherinomorus stipes. Next base: position 2,280 of record JALJCO010003157.1, read on the forward strand.
ACTCCAAACCAAGTGACTGATTGACAGCTGCTTGTCCCGCCTCCCGTTTCGTGTTGTCTTTTGCGACACCACGCGACGATCAGAGCGGTTGTCTGTCTGGTGCAATCCTTGTAGTGTGACCACTCGCGAGTAACACGACACCGTACGATTTTATGACACAATTTCTGTTAATGTGACATATGACCATCGTGATCGACGGAAAAAGTCGTGTAGTTTGATCCTGGCTTAAGGCAGCAATGTGCCATGTGGCACCTAGACTGCCAGAGATTAGCCAAAGAAGATGCTCCTTAGCTAGTACTTGTAACCAAATTTATCTCCTTGTATTGTTCTTCACACTCATGGTGCAACGTTAATGTCCAAACTGAACAGAATTTCTTAACTTTCTCTAAATGTAACCTAAACAAAAGCAGTAAACACATGACTAAAATTTATAGGATACCAATCATAAAAGATTAAATTCCTGCTGAATCTGCATTTCCCATGAGCCTTTGTGGTTCAGATGCGTTGAATTTTGAAAATAGCCCTACCCCTTTTGCTCTTAGTGCATGCTAAAGCTGAAACAACTTAATAAATTTACTTTGAGTGAAAGTTAAAAAAAAAAATAAGTCAGATTAGAGTGTGTTTTTTTTTAGGTTGATTGACTAAAAAAAATAAGATTCCATCACCAAACCAATATAATTACATTACATCAATGAAAACGTATTCTGTCATATCAACTGAGCTCAAATAATCTTGAGGGGAGGAGGGGGGGGGGGGGGGAGAAGGGAAGGAGGAGGAGAAAAGGGAGAGGGGGGAAAGAGAAAGGGGGGGAAAGGGGGAAGGGGGAAGGGGGGGGGGGAGGAAAGAGGGAAAAAAAAAAAAAAAAAAAGGGGGGGGGGGGGAAGAGAGGAGGGGGAGGGGAAAAAAAGAAAAGAAGAGAGAAGGGGGGGGGAAGAGGGGAGGAGGAGAAAAAAGGAAGGGGAGGGGAGGAAGAGGGAGGGGAGGGGGGAAAAAAGAAAAAAAAAAAAAAAAAAAAAAAAAGGAAAAAGAGAGAAGGGGGGGGAAGAGAAAAAAAAAAAAAAAAAAAAAAAAAAAATTAAAGGCCCTTTCAGATAGAACGCGTTTTTCGCTGAGTTCACCACGGGGTAGGGCGCAGAGTCGGCGGCAGAGCACAGCGGCAGCGAACACGTCAGGCACGCGTTGCTAAGCGACAGACCAGGAAGTGTTTTCTCCCCAGCACGCTTCGTTGTGAGAGATGTACATCTCATGGTCGCAGCAAAGAGCTTTTCTCCTAAGGAGGAGGAGGAGATCAGCAGCAGATAAAAGGGTGGGGGGTCCACCTGATCCTGATAACAAGGCAGAACTTGTGGGAGTTCAGGCTCGTCCGCGAGCTGCATTCTTTCACACAGACCTCTTCCAGGTTTACTTCAGGCTGAACAAGGACCACTTTTTTTCCCCTGAACTGGCCTCTCCTATTGGACGCGCTAGGATGTCGTCACAGCGCGCTGCGCCCGAATTGAAAAATGTTCAATTCGAGCGCAGCGGCGTCAGCGCCACCGCGGCGGCATGCGCCCACCTTGCGCGCCGCGGTGCTCCGCGGCATGGCGGAACGCGCTGCCGCGGTGGTACCACATACACAATGAATGGGTTTGCCGCCGTCCTCTTGCGCTTGCCGCGTTCTATCTGAAAGGGCCTTTAGAGTGACTCAGCAGCAGAATATCCTTTGAAAGGGACAGACTCAATCAGCTCAGCAAGAAGAGGTGAAGGTAAAGAGTAGCTTTAGACAAGCAGTTAAAGAAATGAATTTATGTGAAAATGAAACATGATTATCAGTTATTTATGCAAGCATTTTTATTTATGGAGTGTTAACATGTTTACTTTGACAGAAATTGAACTTTGCAGGATTCGTCTGTATCAACTGTCACTAAATTCTGTGCCATGTGCGGATCTTGTTTACTTATTTTAAATTATGGACTGCAGCTAAGTTCAGATTTGGGGAAATGTTGTAGATGTGTCGTTTGTCGCACAAGCCATCCTTTCATCCCTGTTGGAGTAATGTGAAATGATGTTTGCTGGTCGCCACTAAGGGGCGCCATTCATTGTTATTGTGATGTCAGAAAGTGAAGAAGAAGAGGACATTTGGCTTATGTAGATAGCAGAAAGCAGCAGCAATGAATGAATGAATGAATGCACCAGGCAAACAGAGTAATAAAAGTTCTTAAATATACAGCGGTGTTTGGACATTTTCTTGTGCGTTCAGCCAAAACGACGTGCCACAACTTTTCCTCTTTAAAAGCACATGGAGGGGTTTTATTTGAATGCCAACGGTATAAAAGATAAATGACTGCTTTCCAGAATGAGTTTGAAAGGTGCAGTAGCTTGGCCGACACAGCTGTATATTTCAGAACTTTTATTACTCGGTTTGCCTTGTGCATTCATTCATTCATTCGTTGCTGCCGCTTTCTGCTATCCACAAAAGCCAGAGTTCTCCTCTTCTTCTTCACTTTCTGACATCACAATAACAATGAAGAGCGCCCCTCAGTGGCGACCCGCAAACATCATTTCACATCACTACAACAGGGATGAAAGGATGGCTTGTGCGACAAACAACATACCTGTAACATTCCCCATATCTGAACTGTAATTGCAGTCCATAATTGTAAAATAAATAAACAAAATCTGCGCATTGCTCAGAATTAAGTAACAGTTGATTCAGACAAATCCTGCAAAGTTCAATTTCTTTCACACAGTAAACATAAATAAAACAAATGCTTGCATAATTAACTAATAATGATGTTTCATTTTCACATCAATTTATTACTTTAACTGCTTGGCAAGCATCTTACTCTTTACCTTCACATTTTCTTGCTGAGCTGAGTGAGTTCAGTCTGTCCCTTTGAAAGGACAGTCTGCTGCTGAGTCTGCTTAATTTCTACACTCAATAGTTTCTTCTACTCAAGGTTTCCATTTCTCCACCTCTTGCTGCCAAATAAAACACTTAGGGCCCGATTTACGAAAGGTTTGCGCTTGTTAAAACAGGCGCTATCTTCATTACGCACGCAATAATCCGCCAGAGCTGATTTACAAAGCAGGGCAAAAGGAGGTTTGCGCCTGTCAAGGGGCAAAATAGCGCCGCTGTCCATTTTGCGCATCTGCTGCAGATGAATATGCAAACTGGGCGTTTCTGCCAGAAGGCGCAAAATATTGGGAGGAGACTATGCAAAACCTCAGTTTAACACGCGCAATGTGATCTATCAACTGTTCAAAGGAAAGCGGGGGCAAAAGATTGCGTGTAATTTAGCACGTCTGAAAAGCAGGTATAACTGGCAGCTTTACGCACTGATGGCTGAAATAATGCTGCACAGGACTGCAGACATCGGGTCAGAATCATTTCTCATGATGTGTTCAGGCGACACGTCAAGTTTTCAATATTTAATTAAATAACAATCAACATCACTGTTAAACACGGTTATTCTAGACATGAAGCAGAACATCTGCAGCTGCAGCTTCGTGGTGGTTAAAGCTGATATTAATTATGTCTTTTTATTTTCTGTCATTTTTACCAATGGCTTTTTAAAAAATTAAAATCAGCTCCTGCTCCTCCACACCACAGCGACTGCCTCTGTTCTGATGTTGCTTTCCTGCGTGAAGTTGGCCCCCCACCCCACAGAAAACTCAGTGAAAATAACCAGTAACGTCGCACAAATTATTGGTACTATTTTTTACTGAGTTTTGCTTGGGGTGGGGGGCAATTGCAGGTCCAGCGCCTGGCATTGTGCCAAAGAGCGCGCAGTCTGTGCGTAAAATTAGATCATCTTCACCAGCGTGTCCTTATCCATGTCCTTAAACTGGCCTCTTCTTACGACCCACAGAGAAACCTGCTGCATTGTTTTTATTTATAGTTATTATATGAAGAGTTCATTTGCAAAAACAGACAAACGCCACTGTGGAAAAACGGAGTTAACTGCTTTTGTTACTGTCCGGTACAAACGTCCTATCTCCATTTAACATCATTAAAACCCTCTACTTCATGTGAGCTTGATTTGGTGAAAATATTCAAAAAGTAAATGAAGAGTTTATGTGCAAAAGCAGTTAACTCATTTTTTTTTCTAAATGGCGTTTGTCTATTTTTGCAAATAAACTCTTCATATTTATCTTATATTCTGTTTTTTATTTGCCTCATATTATATCTCTGGAACTGACATCTCTCTATCAGGATGAATTTCATTTTGCGTTTACCACATGCTCTTCTGAACTTTCCGTGGCGGATGGGAGAGCGCACGCTAAATCCTCATTTAAATCCTGCTGTTTGCGCCTGTTACAGATTGCGCGTGTAATCTTTGTAGATCACCCGCAAACGCTAAAATGACAGCGCACGCTATTTTTTTGCGAGGCAAAGACATTAGACTCGCAATTTGGAGTCTTTGTAAATCAGGCCCTTAGAGTCTGTCTCAATCCGCGCACTTGCCTGAGTGCACTGGAATTCAGGGCATAGTATGCACTGTGTACTTTGTTTGTAGTGTACACTATTGTCGCTAAATGCTGACCCAAACAGAGCACTGCACTTACAGGAAGTGACGGGCTAGCATTGCCCGCTAACATGAGCTAACTCTACTGAGTTGGTATAACAGCAGCCTCAAACACATGACCAGATCATAAATGTCATCAGGGAGTTAACAGCTTGGTAGCATGCCACAATATACATTAGTGATTATGTCTAAATCATTTCATAAACATTACTTAAATCAAGTACAATACTATCTCCGATGCAGCAGGGGTCGCCACAGCGTCATTCACCGCCATAATTCAGCTCTGAAAGCAGTTTGAAAGTCCCGCCTCTTCCTCCACGTCAACAAGATGGCGGCTTCTCGAAGGGTCTATCTCCGTCAAAGAGTATCTACAACAAGAGGCGACACTCAATAGAACGCTCCATAGCAACATTTCCCCCATGCGCATCCGCCATTTTGGACTGAAGTGAGCAGTTTATCGCTGTTGTACAGACCTAATAAAACACAGCAACGTCATTTTAAAAAGCTTAAAACTTCTTAATTATCATTAAAACGCATTAACACATAGCAAGACTATTGAGAGGAAGGTACTTACATCCATTCCCACTGCCAGCGGTTCTACTGAATTAATGTTTTATTCAGAAACAATTCCAAACTATCCTGACAGGCTGTTTTCAACAATCTTCACTGATCCTCGTGGAGATATAATACAGCTTAAGTAGCTGATATTAAAATTATATTATAAAATTGATCATCATTTTATTTTAATAAAGTAACATTTTTATATTTACATAAAACTATTTTAAAAAATAATACAAGTTAAATTACAAAATATTGGCCTAACAAATCATTTTCACAAATATTGTAATGTCTTCTTGTATTCCATTTCCAGGTAGATGCTGAAAGTTTTCTTTCAATAAGCTTTCAAATCAAATGAGTAATCCAAGGCACGGATTAACAATTGAAACAAAAAAATATTTAATTAAATGCAACGCAATTGAAAATTCATAATGCTGCTGGCGTCTACAAGGTGCACTAATCCACCACTTCGAATAAGTCATTTTCTCCACTTACCTGTTACAATCAGGTAAATAGTGATCCTTCAACTGCTCCACATCTTACATGAGGACCATATAACCAAAAGACCAGCAGGGGTCCTCGTTAAACTTAAAAATAAAATAATCAAAGATCATTAAATGGTTCTTACAACTATTATTGAGAATAGAAAAAAACAACAAAAACAAAAAAACTTACTATTACTGCGAATATAGACGTGTCCACTCATATCCATATATCCAGAATGACGTCTGTTTCAGTCCAAAATGGCGGACACGTGTTTCCAAAAACACCGCTGAGTGTCGCCTCTTGGTATCTATACTCTTTGTCTCTGTCTAGCAAGACAGGGGCGTGTCGTAGAGTGGGCGTGTCGTAGTGACGTTACTCTACGACACGCCCATCAGGCCAATGAGAGCACGGTAAAATCTAACCCTACCCCTGACCCTTCCCCTAAACCTAACCAGACCCACCCACTATGTGACACACCCACTATAGGACACGCCCACTCTATGACACGCCCACTGGGTTGCAAGCCGCAGATAGATACACTTGGAGTAATGTGCTTCAGTCTGCACTGCATTTTTGGGCGTGATTAGGGCAACATCCTGGTAATTTCAGTGCACTGAAATTGTAGCTTAAATGACACCATGTGTGCACTACACACTCAAAAACAGTGTTTGAAGTGTTTGAAGTGCTCAAGTGCGCGGTTTAGGACAGACCCATAGCACTTTGTGTTGCTTCTTGTATGAAAAGTGCTTTATAAATAAAATTTGATTTGATTTATTATCGAGCTTCCCTGATTTGTGTCTTGGACTTTAAAATAATTTATTAAATATCTTTATTGGTATGGAAATGCTAAAAGTAGCCTATTTATAGACCACTCTGTTTCTATTTAACGTCTCTCGTGATGCTGCTGCCAGCTGTGGCCACCATCTGCAGCATGGTCGGTCTGCAGCCGTTAATCAGCCTGATTTTCTCCTCTCCACGCTGCACACATGCTCCAGTGCAACATCTGCGCTCAGTTCCGTGCTACAATTCCAACCAATCACAAGCCTTTGATAGGGTCACCTGATTGGCTGCTTCATAGGGTGTGTCTCATGTTGAAGTCTGCAGACTGTGAAGTGCGGATTCGTCGGCTGCATACGTCACGGCAGCGCGCCAAGTCCTGTCCCATTTCAAAAATGTCTGGAGGATCCTCCGAATCCAGCCTCCAAACCTGAACTCCGTTTGGCCTGAAACGAAGGATACATCGCATGTATCCTTCGTGGCCTCGCCTCACCCAGAATTCATTGCGCACAAGATTTTTTTTTTTCAACTTTACTTACATAAGCAGAATGTACAAACCCTCGTGAGGGGAGTAACGAATACTAAACGGTTATATCAAGAACAAACACACTAAAAGGTTTGAACAATAAACCTACAAAAGGGTTTAAACACAATAAAGGAAAATAAGATATTTAGGGCACAATATACAATAAATTACCGTTACAAAGTGATGTAAACACAAAGTTAATCATCATGACTGGGCTTAAAGAAAGGAAATATTACAACAAAAGGATAGGAGACTTTTTTAACAGATTTTTTTTTTTACAATTCTACGTGACATTTTTTAAGTGATGAGAAAAATTGTAAAAATTAATAAAACAGGCAAAGTTAGGTATTTAGTTTCATCCTGCAGAAGATGGGAGGGAAGCTGCAGAGCTACAAGTGTAATATTTGGTTATATTAGTGGATTTTTAAGTGTTAAATGAAGTGTTTTACTGATAAGAAACAACAGATAATCTCTGTGGAAAATTCAAAAAATATGCGGGCAAGCATAAAAAAGAAAGAAAGAAAGAAAGAAAGAAAGAAAGAAAGAAAGTTTTTGCCTCAGAAAATCCACTTTGTTTGATATTATTCATGGGCTAACAAGGGGTTAATGGGGTGTCCACGTTCAGGTAACGACAGATAAATGAAAAGGAATGAAATGTATTTATTAGTTCTTTCTCTTTTCTTGTCTAACAACGTAGTTGAAGGAATAAGCGGAAAGAAAGCCATAACTAGACAGCTGTGGAGTCTGCAGTTACTAGGCAACGAGAGTGGAGCACTATGGGTAATTCCCGTCTGCTAGGATGTCCCATTTCAGCAGCTTACCGTTTCAGGAGGCTGTTTCGGAGTGTGCGGACTACGTAGCACACTCCGTAGCCTACATAGTCTGCGCACTTCGCAGTCTGCACACTTCAACATGAGACACACTTATAGGGTCCCAAGTGAGACTAGATTGGTCCCTCCCCCTTTTCTGACGGCAGATCTGGCGGCCATCTTAATGCTGTCGACTGGCCAAAACACAGAGTGGGACTACTGTGTTGCCGATGAAAATTTCCTCAACATTTTGCAGCCTACAGTTGTAAAAACCAACGTGCTGCACAATTCAAACAACAGCGAATAAACTTTCACAGGTAAGACGTGTTTATTTGTATTTGTTCATTATAACCTCCCCATAGACATCCATAACGTTACTACACGCCCCGTAGTGATTGCAGTCTCCTCTGTTGAGTGAATTGTGTTTGCCTGCTTGTCAACAATCTAACTCGCTTATTTTCTTGCTAACGCTACTTTTCCCTGAAGGTCTCCCAGAGAGCAGAACCGTAGGAAGATAGGGGAGGTCGCCCTCAAAAGAAAAGATTTTATTCTCACCGATATGAGGCCGACCTCTGCTGCAACCACTTCAATGTCAGAATGACCCACTCAAACGTTTCCAGGTTAAACTTTTTCTAAACTTTTTTTTTCTTCCTTCTTTTTACTTGTCCTGTCCAGCATCATAGCAAGCAGAATGGAAATCCGATTGCTTTTTTTGTGTTGAACAGTTTTGCTTTGCCAAGGGGAGCTTTATGAACACAAGGCTCCCCTTGATATCCTTTTTATTCCTTTATTTAAACATTTGTCTATAACAGCATTCCATACTATACTGCTTGACAAGGGAGAAATGAAAGTTAACAGAGGTAATGATAGAAAGTGGAACAGAGAAAAAGGAGTGAGGAAGAGGAAGAGAGAGAGAGAGGAGGGGAGAAAGAGAGAGTGAGAGAAGAGAGAAAGCATGAATCCACTTACACAGTTCACTGGTGCATCTGTACAGAAACCCCTAAACAACATTCCAAGGTCTCTGTTGGAAAACAAAACAAGCAATCCCCTACAGGAAGACCTGCAGGTGGCTTAAATATCCTCAGATCATTCAAACACACGCAGAACTACGCAGAGAAAAGGGAAAACCTAGTCAGCGCAACAGGAAGCAGAGAAGAAGTAAAATCTAATCAGCACAACGGGAAGCAGCATCACAGTGTCAACATGCATGATAAAGGATGCTCCGTGGTGATACAGTCATGCAGATGCAGCCTCGTCTCTGTAAGGAGGAGGAAGCCCGCAAAGCTTAAGATCCAGGCCCCCAGCAGCCACCCAGAGCCACCTCCCCAAAAGAACGGACATGCATCCCCCAGAGGGCGGCAAAAGGCGGCCCCAGCCGGAGCCCCCCATGGTCTCGGGGCCCAAGCCCCAGCGGACCAAGACCAGCAGCTGCCGACCCCACCGGGCGCCGGCCATCCCCGGGGCAGGGACAGCGCCGGGCCCAAGGGCCCAGGAGCAACCCCCCCACCTGACCCAGGTGGCCCAACCGAAACTCAGGAGGACCGGACCCCCCAGACAACATCCCCCTAACACAGGCGAGCCCCCACCCCGGCGCCCCTGCCCCACACACCTGACACCAGGGCGCTACCACTGCTACCACCCCCCCTACACCACCACCACACTCACACACTCCCCCCACACACATACCCCCAACACCTACATGCACCCCCCCCCCACACACACATGCACCCACCCACTCCACTCGCCAACTTTACATACCCACACTCACTCCCTCCCTCTACCCTCCACACATACCCCCCACCTCCTGATACCCTCTGACACCCACATGCACTCGCCCTACACCTGCACTGACCCCTCCCTCCACCCCACACATACGCCCCCACCTCCCTATATCTGCAATAACCCCATAAACTCCCCCCCATACATGTCCAGCCCCCACCCCTTCCCTCTGACCTGTCACACTCCCACCCTTCTTTCTTCACCCCCTCACACCCACCCTACCAGACACTCACAAGCATGTGCCTCCTTCCCCCATCCCCCCTTTCCTCCAACCACTTACCCAAATCTGCCGCCTCTTCCAGCCCAAATTCCTCCCTCCCAATTTCCTCTTTCACGCTCTTATTCATTTGTTCTCACACACCCATCTCACTCTTACCCTTGCCTCCGTGCCTCCTGGGTGATAGCCCGGTCAGAGGAAGGAGCCGCAAGCTCCAAACACCCGGCACATTCCTCCCCACCCCACCCACCCTCCATCCCCCAGCCCTAGACGCAGCAGGCCAGGCATCCCCCAAGCCAGCAGGTCCCCCGCAATGCAGCCAGCCATGATCACTGGCGCGTGAAGCACCCACTACCCCCCCCCCCCCCCCCCCCTCCCCCAGTAGCGCCTGGGAGACCGGGGTTTAAAAGAACCCTGTTTCTCCCGACCAACCCACAGCTTTACCCCCGTCAACACTCCCCCATCTACATCCCTCCTCCCACCCCTCCCACGTAGCCAGCTAATCCCCGCACATCTGCCCCCCTGGTCCCCATGCCTCCCCCTCTCCTTACCATAGCCCACACCCCCACCACGGCCGTGACACACACAATCCTCCAACCCCGCCAGAACCCACATCCGTCCACCCTCCCACACACCACCCTAATTCATTCAGCTGCCCCGCATCGCATCCCCTCACAGATCCACCCCCGCTCCACACCCAAACCACTCCCACCCGATACACACAAACCCCATCAATGTACCCCTCCATCCACACCTGAACATTCATCTCCCTTGCACCCTCACCCGCCCCCTCACCCCCATACACTCCCACAGGCAACCATACACATATCCCCCTGCACTCACACCCCCCTCCAGGCATACAACCACCCACATACACCATGGATGGGGACCACAGGGCCACCAAACCCTCCCCCACGCCACGATGCAGTGACTAGACACCAGGGGCCTCATGTACAAAGAGTTGCGTGGATTTCCTACTGAAACCCGGTGTAGAACTTTCCACTAGTTATTACATCGGTCATAGTGTTACAGGTAAGAATGATGTTATTGCTTTGCGTAAGGAGCATGCGCTGTTCGCCGCAGAGTGTTGACGCTCGGTTACTTTCGTTTCTGTCAAAGCGCTGTTGCTCAGTTAGTTTCACTTTCACATGTGTGTGTTGTTGTCAGGACCGGTACGCCTTGTCGGTGAGTAACAACTGTAAAAACCGTAAAATAAGAGGACTATGTTGCACAAAGATGTTAGGGTCAGTAGTCAATTCTAAGTCATTTGTATGTTTACATTACAGGTTTACAACCTATTAGTCTCCCGTCACCCTCCGCCGCACAGGCTAGTTAGAGCATGAGGAGTGTAGCTGCTGCTAGCCAGCTAACTGATGATGGATGCTGATATGTGGTTTTGAGCTGAATAAACGTTAAGAGACCCGAGTTGTTTCCGCCGTACTTTCCTGACAGCCCTTCCAGAGGGGAGTTTACTAAGCAGACGAGGCAGCTTTGTAAAAATCTGGACACCCGGCGTACGATCAAATCCTGAAAACGTCATACGCACAAAAGTTTTCAGATGTATGAAACTGTGCGCACACATGAATCCAAGTACTTTTCCTTTGTACATCCCAATCAACGTGGAATTAAGCGCACATGTTGGAGTACCTGACGCCTCCCTGTCCACACCCCCAACATAAATACGCAAATGACATTTAAATGAGATCTGCACCGGAGATTCTTCTCTCTGTACAATCAGAAAGACAAAATATGAGCATGACAGTGAATGAAAATGAGAAAAAAATTCATGGAGAACAAACTTGTGGCAGCCTGTTTTAGTATAAATGCGCAAAAATGTGCACTTTAGCACGCTGAAGTCCAGCATCACACCCCGACAGAAAAGTGAATGGGAGAGTGTGTGACAACGATGTGGGGTCAGAGTCGCGCACACGAGCCGAAATAAGTAGTGGTCCAACAACAAGTTGGATGTGAAGTGGAGGACGGCTGCTCGTGACTGCATTTTGTCTTTCAGAGGTTGTGGGAGTTCACGCGGGTGACTCCGGTTTTTCTAAAGGTAAATAAATATATATTTGTGAAACGTGTGTTTATACAGCCGCCTCCTCACAGCCCGATGTCACGGGAAATACTGTATTTAGCTGACACAATCTATTAAGAGGACGTGTAGCCTTGGGAATTCCTTCTGCATCACCTGCGTCACAGCCTCAGGGATTTCCTCATCCCCGGGACGCAGACGTAACTGACCTGTTGCTCCCCTCTGTGTTGGTATAAGTGATTGAACAGATCATCCTATCGATGTCCTCACAAATTAAGTGCATTAATAAATAAATCTGCATATAGGTGAATTTATTCGCCGGAGCGCGTGGAGGCGCAGCTGGGGGTGTTGCGCCCCCAGCCTGGCTTCACCTCTGCGCACAAAGATAGTGAACTTAAAGCGTCTGACCAGCCAGTTATAATCAAATCAGTAAGACCTCTGAATACACTCTCTCTGCATATCCACCATTTTGAACGTTTTCTTCCAACCAAAGCAGCTGCTGGATAGGAGCCTATTTTTGCTCTTTTAGATCCACACATAATTGCAGACGCAGGTGTGAATTGTTTATGAGGGCTGTTTGTTCATGTCTGACCACATCACGCAGTCTGGGGATGGTTGTTTTCACATTTATTTCTTTTAACAGTTTCCCAGCGTCGCCTCCAAGTGTCGCCAAAGTCTCCACAGCTGTAGAAACATTTGTACACCAGCCATGAAGTTGACGTGAAGCACCGCACATTTCCACGGTCATTCCATTCTTGATACATCTCGACTTTACCGTGGAAATGATCGTACGCCAGGTTTTTGTGCGTACAAACCTGTGGGGAGTCTGGGGGGGAGCACAGCAGGACTGTGCTCCCGCCCCCACAGTCCTGCTCCCGCGGTGAGGCAGCCCAGCAGCCCTTCTGTTGCCTTCTGCCATGTTTTCATCAATTAAACATTGCAAACTGGGACTGCTGCTGCTTTTCCAGCCAATGAGCAGCATCGCTTTGAGTTTTTCAAAGTGCAGTAATCAATCACGGTTTTAACAATAATTAAAATTTGAAACGGTATTACTAATTGTGGGGAATTTTATCACGGTTAATCATTTTACCGGTAATCGTTACATCCCTATTTTCGACAGTAGTTTGGGGATAGAGCGATTCAGGAATTCTGCTACCCTGACCGGAGTCTGCAGGTTCAGTTGGTTAGAGGTATATTTTTTGCTTAATATAGATTTAAGTTGATGGTATTCTAAGAATTTAGTACTACTGATCCCGTATTGTAAGGTAAGTGTATTAAATGACAGGAATTTTCCATTTTCAATGATATGTTGTAATTGTTTTACTCCTTTATCTTTCCAATGTACAAAATTAATCATTTTCTTGTTTTGTAGAATATCCAGGTTATTCCAGATGGGTGTGAGTTTACATGGAATAATAGAAGACTCGGTTAATTTCAGGAATTCCCACCATGCTTTCAGAGTAGAGCAGATGTTGATACTTTTAAAGCATTTATGAGATCTGACTGCTGAACTGATGAATGGCAAGTCAGAGACAACCAGATCCTCACGTAATGCTTGTTCTGTGTCTAGACCCAGGTTCAGATGGGTAGGTTTTAGCCATTTGGAGATAAATTGTAGCTTATTTGCTGGGAAATAATAATTTAAATTGGGCAAATCTAGCCCTCCCCGGTCTTTTACCTGCTGTAAGGTTTTTAAACTGATACGTGATGGCTTATTTTTCCAAAGGAATTTGGAAATGTGAGAGTCCAGTGACTTAAACCAACTGGAGGAAGGTTTGGTGGGTATCATTGAGAACAGGTAGTTGATTTTAAGTAGAACCATCATTTTAATGGTAGCAACTCTCCCCATGAGTGATATGGGTAAGTGCTTCCATCGTGTGAGATCTTCCTCTATTGACTTTAATAGCTGGAAATAATTTAGCTTTATTCACTGAAAGTTTTGGAGAAATATTTATTCCTAAATATCTGATATTACCAGACTGTATTGTGGTATTTGGAATGTTTTGTAAAGTACAATTAACAGATAAAGCTGTAGTCTTGGACCAGTTAATAGAGTACTCAGATAGGGCTGGGCAATATACCGGTATGACGAGGTAGATATGATATTTACATGAAAGAGATATGATATTCACATATACCGTTATATCGGTATTAGCTGTGCAAATGTTTTGGTTTTATTTTCCGGTAATGACCCGGCTGCACCTGACAAACTCCGACAAGAAACGGAAGTCTGGAAGTTCTGCGCGTGGTGATTGTGCTCTGCTCCTCTCTCCCTCTCTGCCTGAGTGCAGCCGGCTGCTCCGCCCCTCCCCTCACGGAGAACAACGTGCTCCCTGCACCCCCTCCCCCTCCTCATCCCGGCATGCTCACAGCTGCAGCAGCAGACAGAACTGAGACGCAACGGTGAGCGGTGACTTTTTACAAAACAAAATAACACTACACTTTTAAACGTCCTCACAGAAACGCACTGTTAGGGCGCAGTAAGGAGAGCAATCGGGTTTTATATGCACTAGTTTCAGCGTTAGCATTTAAGCACCATGTAAATTGCTTCTTAGTGAGATAAACGGAGATAAATGCAACTTAGTTAGTGCCACCGTCCTCTGTCATCTAATATAAGACCAGCTTGCAGCGTTTTAACACCATATAAGTTGCCTCTTTATGAGATAAACAGAGGAATATGCAACTTTTAGCATCATTGGCCACTATTAATATTAGACTATTATCCAGTGTCTGACTCCACTTCATGCAGGTTTTACTGCAGATCATGAATTCAGTAGTTAATGTTTTCATTAAGGCTCCGGCTTATAGTAGTAATTCTGTGTTTAGATGTTTTTTAGATTGCAATCTACAGTCTGTATGTTCTTATTTTATAAACACTGGTCCATGTTGGATACTAGCTGATATCAGCCAGTATTGGATATCAGCTTATATATTGGATATAGTTTTTTTTTTTTAGACCCCAATATCAGTATCGGCATCTGCCTCAAAAATCCCACATTGGTTGGGCTCTCGTTTTAGATACTAAAAACACAGGTGCTTGATATGAAATGAAACATTCAGACAAATTAGAATAAAAAATACCGCAATATATTGTATATCGTCATCTAAAAAAAATATATCGTGATATGATATTTGGTCCATATCGCCCAGCCCTATACTCAGATATCATTGAAAATTTATTGATCAATGTGATTGTCTGGGAGAGAGATGTTGATGAGTTCTGGAGGAAAAGCTGTACGTCGTCTGCATAAAGACTTACTTTATGTTCTAGATTTTTGCCGGGGATCCCTTTAATATCTCTGTCCTGTCTTATAGCGGCTGCTAGTGGTTCAATGAAAATGGCAAAAAGTGAAGGGGAGAACGGGCAGCCCTGCCTGGTGCCTCGCTGTAAACAGAAACTTGGAGAAGTTTGATCATTGGTCCTCACACATGCATTTGGGTTGTTATAAAGTATTTTTATCCAGTCTATGAAATAAGGACCAAAACCAAATTTATTTAATGTTGCAAATAGGAATTTCCAGTTAACATGATCGAAAGCTTCCTCTGCATCTAACAAAATGATAGTGGATTCCAGATTATGAATGGTAGCATAGTCTATTAGATTAATCAGTCTGCGTTAGGGATGTAACGATTACCGGTAAAATGATTAACCGTGATAAAATTCCCCACAATTAGTAATACCGTTTCAAATTTTAATTATTGTTAAAACCACGATTGATTACTGCACTTTGTGATGCTGCTCATTGGCTGGAAAAGCAGCAGCAGTCCCAGTTTGCAATGTTTATTTGATGAAAACATGGCAGAAGGCAACAAAAGCACACGTGGGCAGTACTCTGAAGAATTTTCCCCCTTTAAAAAGGACAAAGTAGACTTTTAGACCCATTTTGGACGTTTTAAATGATACTGGGGGGTGATTTCAATAATACTGTGATAATAATGATAACCGTGATCATTTTTGTCACAATAACCATGATATGAAATTTTCAAATCGTTACATCTCTAGTCTGCGTGTGTTAGTAGAAGAATGTCGACCTTTAATAAAACCGGTTTGATCAGGGTGTATTATCAAAGAAGTTATTTTTTCTATCTTTTAAGTGAGTGCTTTGCTGATTATCTTAAGATCTACATTTATTAATGAGATTGGCCGATAACTAGATGGGAATGTAGTAGAGTTGTCACGATACCAAAATGAGTAACCACGATACTATACCAGACAAAGTATCACGGTTCCGGGTAGCATCACGATACCGCACCCTTTTTTAATTATTATTCTTTATATGAACTGCAATTTGTTTGTACAAGTTATACATACTTGTTACTTATAATGCTGTTTGGTGCATAATAAACATAACACTTGTGAAGTAAGAATTAGACTGAAACAAATATGGTTATGAACAACATTTATCAAATACTTAAAAAAAAAAACAGATCCACTGATTGTTTGTCCAGTCAAATTTTGAGGTATTCTTTGAAGTAGAATAGAACTTGTGCAAAGGCATATCAAAGGCTACTTCATTGAACTGTAGCTCAGTTCTATAAAGACCCTTTCCAAAAAATTAGAATATCATGGAAAAGGTGTTTATTCTAATCTATTTTTTTGGAAAGGGTCTGTAAACTACAGAGGACAAAATACAATAAACAGGAACTGGTTCCCTGTAATAACTAATGAAATAATATGTTTATGCATTTTCTAGGTGCCTTAAACTTTGACACCCTTTAACTCTTCATTCCTCAGCCTGTACACGGGGCATATAATGTAATTATAATATTATAGGCTATTAATATTAGCTAATGAGCAAATAAACAGGGCCTACTAATCTGGTATTTGACATACAAGTCTGGGTGACGACACTGCAGGTGTTTTTTGAGGTTGGATGTGTTCCCTCCTTTGGCTCCTATAGCTTGGTGGCAGCGCCTGCACAGTGGACGGCTATTGTCTACTACTTTACCGTCTGTGCCTTGTTTTAAGCCATAATAGTTTCAAATGTGACTTTTGGAGTTTGGTTTTTTGAGCAAGATTTGCGGTGCCACTGGTGCCACTCCCGCCGCTGTCGCCGCGGCAGACTCGCCGTTCTCTGCCATGCCGAGTGTGTGCTTCGTGTTAGTGCTGCATGTGCACAACGAGGCTGCGTGTGCACAACGAGACCGCTTGTTGTTTTGTTTTGTTTTTCGCCGATTTTTTTTTTTTTAAGAAGCGGAGCTGTCTTCATGGACTTCCTTCTTGCCGGTAGAAACATACGAACAGCCATCAGTTTACAGACGGGCGGATCCAACGTGCGTAAACAGCCTATCACATCCATGAACGTCACCAGTAAGCGGCAAACAGCCAATCATTCAGCAGCTGTTTGGTTAGGTTGCAGTAGCTGCCATGTGGGTTTGTTGACAGGGAGAAGCATGCAGTGAGAGAAGCAGGGAAGAGAGTAGAGACGGACGCTACTAGCTAAACTGGACCGGGTTGTAGTAATCCACGGTAGTACCGTCGTGTATAAATTCTAGTATAGTAGGAACCGTTATGATCTGGTAGCGTGGGGTACCGTGGGTACCGTTGGTACCGTGCAACTCTAGAATGTAGGGTCTTTCCCTGGTTCTAATAATACAGTGATATTTGCTGAATTCATATTTGGTGGTATTTTCTGTTTCTCTTTTATCTCTAGTAACATTTTATAAAGAGTGGTAGCCAGAATTGTCCAGAACTCTTTGTAAAATTCGACCGGATATCCATCTGGACCTGGGGCTTTGTTATTGGGCAAATGTTGCAGAGCATCATGAATCTAAAGCCATCCTATTTTCCTGTTGTAGTTTTGGAAGAATAATACTATAAAGAAATTGATTAATATTATCATCTGTGGAGTTTATTTGTGATTTATATAGTGTTCTGTAGAAGTTTCTAAAAATGTTATTTATCTGGTCAGGATCATGGCTGATACTTCCTTCTGAGTCTTTAACGGAGGAGATTGTTGCTTTTTCCTTATTTATTTTTAACTGATTAGCTAGAAGCTTGCCAGACTTGTTACTATGGTCAAGTTTTCTAAACGAAGTCTTTGAACTAAGAATTGTGTTTTTTGGTCTATTATTTTGTTTAACTCGAGCTTGAATTTCCTTATATCGTTCAGCATGTGTTCCTCCGGGGAGACCTGGTAGGCGTCTTCTAGTGATTTAATTCGGACTTCTAATTCTGAGATTCTTGCAGCTTCCTTTTTTTTTTCTTATGGGAAGAGAAAGAAATTATTTTCCCTCGCATTACTGCTTTACCTGCTTCCCAAAGGACACATGCTGGAGTTTCTGGTACATCGTTGCTCTCTAGATAAATGGACCATTCTCTTTTAAAATAGCTGATAAACTCAGGATCTTTCAGTAATGATGTATTAAGTCTCCAACTCCTAGTTGCTGGTTTAATAGTTTTATTTCTCATAGTTAATGATACTGGTGCGTGATCACTGATGGTTATTGGGTGGATTTCTATTTCTGAGATTTCACTCATCAGTGAGCTGCTGGTTAAGAAGTAATCTAATCTAGAGTAGGAATGGTGAACTGAGGAGAAGAAGGTATATTGTCTCGTGGTGGGGTGATGAGATCGCCATGCATCACAAAGGCCGAAATCCTTCATGTACTGCTTAACGATATCTGATGAATGCCATATTTTGTTATGTCCTGCTGTACTGAGCCTGTCCATACCTGGATCACATACCATGTTAAAGTCTCCGCCCAATAATACCGCTCTATCAGAGTAGTTATGCAAAGCAGAGAAAAATGAGTCAAACAATAATGGGTCATCTACGTTCGGTCCATATATATTTGCAATGCATACGTTAAGATTCTGAACAGTTAATGTGACTGTTATAAATCTGCCCTCTGGGTCTCTGATTTTATCATCAGTGTCAAATTTTAACCTGCTATTAATCAGAATTGCTACACCTCTCTGTCTAGAATTATAACCAGCTGAATACACGTGTGGAAACTGTCTTGTCTGAAGGAGATCGACTGAGGAATTTGGTAGATGTGTTTCCTGAAGTAAGACATCTGCCTGAAGATCTTTTACCGATTGAAAATTTTTAATCTCTTATCCCCTGTGCGAGCTCAGCGCACATTCCAGGTGACGATTTTCATTCAACCAACCGCTGAAATGAGTGTTACATGCATATTAACAAAACCGTGCATCCAGAGGTGGGTAGAGTAGCCAAAAACTGTACTCAAGTGAAAGTACTGTTTCTTTAGAAAATATAACTCAAGTACAAGTAAAAAGTAGTCATCTAAATAATTACTCAAGTAAAAGTAAAAAAAGTACTCACTGAAAAAACTACTCAAGTACTGAGTACTTTATGAGTAACATCAGATTTATTTTAAATAACAGTAGGGCGAGTGGGGATGGTTGTAACACTCTTAGTTTAACTAGTTAGAAAGGAGCTGTCGTGATGTCATCAACACAGTTTGAGCCCACTTGAAAATTTAGCTCACTGGCAAAGTCTGGTGTTTCTGAGTGAAAAACTGTTCTGGAGCTAGGGATGTAAATATATGAACACTCCATATCATGGTTATTGTGACCAAAATAATCACAGTTATAATTTTTATCACAGTATTATAGAAATACCCCCCAGCATCTTTAAAAATATCCAAAATGGGTCTAAATGTTTACTTTGTCCTTTTTAAAGGGGAAAAAATCTCAAGAGTACTGTCCATGTGGGCGCCTTAGACGCCTTCCACCATGTTTTCATAAATTAAACATTGCAAACTGGGACTGCTGCTGCTTTTCCAGCCAATCACTGAGTTTTCGAAAGTGCAGTAATCAGTCACGGTTTTAATGATTATTCGATTTTGAAACGGCATTACTAATTCTTGGTAATTTTATCACGATTGACCATTTTACCGGTAATCATTACATCCCTATCTGGAGCCCCCCCCCCAAAAAAAACATTTTTCTGGTATGAAACCAAACATTTTTATCACCAATATTTTTTGCATTGTGTTGTAGATATGAATGTTTCACTTATATCAGCTAAAGTAACAGTCTCTCTAGTTTAATTTGATGTGTTGCATTAGTGCTAGCTTTGAAGCTAAATACTAAAAGGTTAACTTTGTGCCGGTGAAACCTCTTTTGGTGGTGGTAAGTTTAATATTGGACCACTTTTTCTTGACCCATTGGCTAAAGAATTGTGACGTTGCCATCGGATGTGGGCTATTGTTAAATTTCATTACTAATAAAACAAATAAACCGTATCAGCCAGGACTTGATTGAGACTTTTATTAATATCTCAGCCGGAGTCGTTCACACCGGTGAGTCTGACTGATCCTCTTCCGTGCAGCGTTGTTGTGCACGTCTCTGACTTCGGTTTTTAAGCTGCCAAACAGCACCTCTTTAATCTTTCCCACCTCACAAATGAGGAATTCTGTCTTGATCCCCCCAAAAGTTTCTTTTTTGGCAGAATCTCTCCTCTCCATGGTTCAACCTCGCCGGGTGAAGCCTCATCATTATGCATGTTTAAGGGCGCAACCGTGGGCGTCATTTAAATGACGATGGATTTCAGCTGTGGAATTTATCAAGACTCTTTTGTTTGTACGACGAGATTGGTCCGATACGAGCGTTTTAATAAATCACACGTGGGTCCAATCGTACGACCATTTTTACGATCAGATGTGCGATCATTTCTACGATCGTTTGATAAATGAGGGCCAAAGTGTTACCATCATCCCCGGTCTCCCCTATATGTCAATAAATGATTTATTTTTAATGAACATAAATAAAGATCCACCACATTAAATAAAGTACTTTTTATAACACTGTTTCTGGCTGTTATGGACTTTTAAAACAAAACTTCTGAGACCAGAGTCCAGACCAGAGTCCCTTTAAAACAGATATCCCAAGGAGTTCTTTGTTCAGAGAGGGACATTCTCTGACCAATCACTAATTTACGGTCCCGAGGGCAACTCAGGATGACCACATCTGCAAGAAACTCCAGATAACCCCGATCAGAACAGAACTTGGATTTTGGTAAAACAAACAAAACGCCAATTGTTGAACTTTGAACCCATCCTCTATTGGAGATACCACAGCAAACTCCTTCACAGAATTTATGACCTGCTATAAACTGGGTCCCTTATAGGGAATTTTGTAATGTGTTCTCAACATTCAGGAACTGATTTATATTATTAGGAAAGTAAGCTCATGTTAATGTCATGATGAAGACTTTTCTTTTGATATGCAACATGACATACTTCGGTAACCATCCCGTGACATCAGTCCTGAAGCTGCACGTCTCTGGGGAGACGGATGAGAGAGAGAAAGAGAGAGGATGAACCAGAACCACCACTGAGCTGACAGCCCGCAGAGAGCCGGACAAACTTCCAGGAGATCGGGAAGATTTTTGGGGTCCATCCACCCGACAGTCTTCCAAAGGATTTGAGGAACAGTCCAGCAGAACCAGGGCGTGAATGAAGCATCTCAGTCAGACGGAACCTCTGAGGAGAATCCCTCTCATTTGCTATGAAATATGATCTGATGTCACAAGAAGTTGGCGATAGTGAATTAACCCAGGCCTGCGGTTTACCAGTTTAGTTGGATTAATAAATCCTTCCTCCCTTTTCTTTGAACATTTATTAATTAACTGAGGTTTAATTAATTCATGTTTCATTTTCATACCATCTCACATTTCTTTCTCAAGATAACTTTTGGTTGGTTTGGAACTTTACCTGTTTGTGTCGGAATCAAAGACAACATAGGCGCTTGTTATTCAAGTTCATCTTTAGTAGCCTCTCTCACAAGTATCAACTGACAGTTAGAATGTTACTCCTCTGCTGCTACAACTGGACCGTACCATTGTACTACTCACAGGGGTGAGCCTCGTAACATCTCCCCTTTTATAAATATGTTGGAACAAACAAAACAGAATATAAACAGCATACTATACAATCATAACATCTTAACTACGTACAACTTCTCTTTCAGAAAACACATATGAATACATATTCAACAGAGTAATATCTATTTCATTTTTCAGAGAATACATATCATTCAAAGAACACTTATAAATACCTATTAAGCAGAGTAATATCACTTTCATATTTCATAGAATACATATTTTTCAGAGAACACATATGAATACATATACTTTTTTTTCTTTCTTTTTTTTTTTTTTACAGATCAAGGTTGTTTCTTTTTTCTTTTTTTTTAACATATATATTTATATTACAGATCAAGTCTTTTTGGTGGTTTTACCAGCCTGCCCCTGCTGGTTCTATACTCCACTGTTTCTGGTAAATGACCAGTGGATGTGGATTGTTCAGACTGCTTTTGGTTTTCAGATAAGCCCATTTCACCTCTTGTGCAATCCCCTTCAGAGGCCCTTCTTTCTTGCTGCTTTTGTGGTACGTCCCGTTCAGCTGGTCTCAAAGCTACTCTGTTGCGCCTGTACAAAGTACCTTCAATATCCACCAGGTATGACCGAGAGCCCACCTGTTGTAGACAGACACCTCTTCTCCATCTGCCCGTTCGGTCTCCTGGTAGAGGTTGCATCCTGATTGGCTGGCCCACGTTAAGCTCAGGCAGATCTTTGGCTGTTCTGTCATACCAGAATTTGGCTTTCTGGTGCTTGGCCCTTAGTTTCTCTGAAACACCTGTAACCACACATGGCTCTAAAAGACTGTCTGAGACCGGTAGTGAGCTTTTCAATCTGCGGGCCATCAGTCTTTGAGCTGGACTGCTGTCCATGTCGTCTGTGGGGGTATTTCTCCACTGCAATATAGACAGCCAAAGGTCCGAACCTGCACTAACTGCTCGTTTGCATAAGTTCTTGACTATTTTTACGGCTGATTCTGCTTTACCATTAGACTTAGGATGTCTAGGAGAAGACATGACATGTTTAAAACCCCATTCTCTTGCAAATTTTCTGAACTTCTCATTGTCAAACTGAGCCCCACAATCTGTGATTACATGGTCGGGTTGGCCATATCTGGCAAACTGAGATTTGCACTTGAGGACAGTTGTTTCAGCGGTGAGGTCGGAGAGCTGCTCTATTTCCCAAAAGTCTGAGTAGTGGTCCACCATTATTAAGAACTCTTTGCCAGCCTGTCTGTATAGATCCATACTTATTATTTGCCATGGCCGTGTGGGGAGTGCGTGAGACATCATTGTTTCCTGCTGTTGTTTATGTGAATATTCATTGCATACTGAGCACTGGCTGACAAAATCTTTTATTTCACCCTGCATATTGCGCCAATACAGTGTCTCTCTTGCTTGCCTGTAACACGCTTCACCCCCAATATGGCTGACATGAATACGTTTCAGCATTTCTGGGCGCAGCGATCTTGGTATGATTATTTTGTGGCTTTTGAAAAGCACACCATCCTGTACGCTCATCTCATCCCTCACTGACCAGTACTCTCTAATGGCTACAGGCACATTTTCTTTGCAATCAGGCCACCCTTGCAGAACCACAGCTTTCAACTTCTGTAGACGTGTGTCAGCATCTGTGTGTTCCCTAATCTGTCTCAGGCGCTGGCTCGTGACATTCAGGTAGTCAGCTTGGTTTATGTATTCTACAATCTCTTGTGCTCTCTCTAGGCTACATACAGAGTGACGACTGTATACCTCATTAAGTGTCTTTGCTGGTGCTATGGCCCTGCTGAGAGTGTCACTAATGTGCATGTCTGGGCCTGGTTTGTATGTTACCTTGAGGTTGTAGTTTTGTAGTGTGAGTATCATGCTCTGCAGCCGTTTGGGTGCACTCAGAAGTGGCTTGTTGAAGATTGAGATGAGCGGCTTGTGATCAGTTTCAGCAATTATCTCTTCCCTGCCGTAGAGATAGTGGTGAAAACGTTGGCAAGCAAATACAATACTCAAGCACTCCTTCTCAACTTGTGCATAGTTCTGTTCAGTCTGTGTTAGTGCTCAAGATGCAAAACAGACTGGCTGGCCATCTTGCAAAAGGCAGCAGCCGAGTCCCTTCTGGCTAGCGTCACTTTGAATAGTGACTGGCCTTGTGACATCATAGTATTTTAGAACTGGTGCTGATGTGACCAGTCTTTTAATTTCCTGCACTGCAGTGTCATGTTTTGGCAGCCAGTGAAACATTACCTCCTTATCGAGCAGCCTCCGCAGCGGCTCACACACCTCTGAAAGGTGAGGCAGAAACTTGGCGAGGTACGTCACAAATCCTATAAATCTCTGCACTGATTTGGCATCCTTGGGGGTGGGGCATCTCCTGGACTGCCCTGATCTTCTCTGGATCCGGCAGTAAACCCTCTGCTGTCAGAATATGTCCATGAAACTTGACCTCCTTAACTTTGAACTGCAGCTTCTTCAGACTTAGTCTTAGTTTTACCTCTCTACATCTGTCCATCAGTGCGAGCAGCTTTTTGTCATGGTCAGCAATGGCCCCCTCATCAGAGTCCCCGCAACCAACAATCAGTATGTCGTCTGCTATCGGTTCAACACCGCTGAGCCCTGATAAGAGTTCATGCTGCTTATACTGGTAAACTTCTGGTGCAACCGATACTCCAAATGGCAGTTTTAGCCACCTTTATCTGCCCTCATGGTGTCCAGAAAGTTGTCATGTAGCTGCTGTCTCTGTCCAACTTGCACTGTAAAAAAGCATCACGTGCATCTACAAGCGTGAAAACTCGAGCCTTTGGGAGTTTGTACAGCACATCATCCAATGTGGGCATTTGATAGTGGGAGCGCTTCAAAGCTTTATTGAGAGACTTGGGGTCGATACAAATCCTTAGTTTCTCTGTCTGTTTAACAATGAGCATGTTGCTGATCCACTCGGTTGGTTCAGACACTGTGGCTATGTGTCCATCTTTCTCATGCTTGTCCAGTTGAGCCTTTACAGCACTTCTGAGGGCAACCGGAACATTTCTTGGTGAAGGTTGTACAGGGGCTATTGAGCTGTCCAGCTCAAAGTGGACCTCCCCAGGGAGCGACTGAACAGGATCATTAAAAACATCTGCATAAGAGTCAATAAATTGCTGCTTGGTTAAAGACGTGCTGCTCTGCTCTATTTTGTTAAGTTCATCGGGAATGGTGAAATGCAACAAACCCAGCTGTACACTTGTTGAGCCTGACAGCAGGGGCCTTTGGTTACCCCTAACTATCTCAAAGTCCAGCAAATGTCTCTTACCCTGTACCACACATTCTGTTCTGAAGATGCCGACAGAGTTCAGTGTTTCCCCTGAGTACAGAACAAGCCTTGCTTTACTTGGAAGTAGTGGTGCATTGGGTGCTAGCTTTCTTTTATCTTTAATGCTCATCACATTGCATGTAGCCCCGGAGTCCAGCTGGCATCTTTGTAATCCTCCGTTTAGTTTCAGCGTGGCAAACCATTTTGGACCTCGCCCGTGAAGCGCACCGATGCTCTCAGCTACGTAAATTTGATCAGCATCTTCATCTGCGCTGTTCGTCTCATCAGCTGCAAAGTCTCTGATCAGACCGAGACTTTTTCATACACACTTTTGCAAAGTGGTTCTGTGTCCCACATCGACGACACGTTTTCCCATAAGCTGGGCAAGCATCTCGTCCCCTTCTGTGTGGGCCTCCACAGTACTTGCATATGATGTCACTGCTGTCTCTTTGATGTCACTGCTGTCTCTTTGATGTCACTGCTGTCTCTCTGCTCGCTATCCCGGAGCTTGTCTGTGCGCTGCGTTGCCCGCTGCTGGCGCCTGTTTGTTAAATGAACGCTCTCCACGAGCCGATCTGGCGTGATCAGTTTCATCTTCATGTCAGTCATTTCAGCCTCTCTACACATGTCTGTGGCTGACTTCAGAGTAAGCTCTTTTTCTCTGAGAAGACGCCGTCGCACACCTTCGTCAGCAATGCCGAGAACCAGCCGGTCCCTTCTCAGTTCCTCTCTTAAAGGGGAAGTTCAGGATTTTTGACATAGGGCCTCATTTTCAAGTGAGCCAGAATGCTGCTTGTCACTGAAGACGGTTTCAACATATTTCATTCCGTTATTCTAGTTCCAGTGGGTCGCCAATGCTAATGCTAGTGCAAGTCAATAGGAATCTGCTAGCCTGTCATTAATAACAATCTTATCCACTCTGCAGAACATCCGAGGCAAATCATTTTTAACTTCAGACTATCTGTGTAAATGCCATGTTAACAGAATAATGTTGACTAACCTGCATTTCGTTGCATTTGATTGTTGCTGCTGAGAAACTTTACAAAGTTTTACTTCCTGTATTTAGCAGTAGAGTGATGTCATCTGTTGCTACATGCATTAAGGAATTTAATTTCACAAATATGAAATCTAAAATATGGCCACGTATGAAAAGCATGAGGATATGTCGGATCTTGAAGATCATTTCAAACTTTTTCATCAGACTAACTGTCACTGTATCTCTATGAACCGAAATACACTGGCAAAGGTAGTAAGCTGCTAAGAAGCTAGTCCTCAATATGTCATGCAAAATTTGTCATACAGGATAGTTTTACTTTTATAACACACAAGGTTACTAGTTTAACGCAGCATTTACACAGGTAGTCTTGCTGATTTTCCTCGGATCTTCTGTGGAGTGGATAAGATTGGTTTTAATGACAGGCTAGCAGATTCCTATTGACTTCCACTAGCATTAGCATTGTCAACCTCCTGGAACTAGAATAACGGGATGAAATATGTTGAAACCGTCTTCAGTGATAAGTAGTATTCTGGCTCACTTGTAAATGAGACCCCATGTCAAAAATTCTGAACTTCCCCTTTAATTCTCCATATTCACGAGACGACGCTTTCTCCCTCAGCCTTGTTACAAACGAGTCGAGAGGCTCGCTGTCATCCTGCTTGCAGCTACCGAATACATATCTTTCGAATATAACGTTTGTCTTCGGCTTGAAATAGTCCTCCAAAGCATCTAGGATCGCCTTTACATCCTCCTGTTGCTCTGCGGTTAAAACCAAATTGTGCTTATAAACGTGGCGGCACTCACCGCCCATTACTCGCCTCAGTGTGGCAGCTTGGACTTTACCGTCTTTATCGGCTAATCCTGACGCCAAAGAATAGTCTTCAAATTCGGTTCGAAAGTTGTCCCAGTTGTTTGAGATATCTCAGTAAGCTTCATTTCTCTGGTGGTGGAATGCTTGATGCCATAGTTACTATGGCATCAAGCATTTCACCACCAGAGGAAATGGCACGGTCCGGTGTCACTGGACCGTACCATTGTACTACTCACAGGGGTGAGCCCCGTAACAACCAGTTCAGCAGCGGTCTTGTTTCCAGTCTGGTCTGGTTTCTGTGGTTTCTGAACCTGGATCATCGTTCTGTGTTGCTGTTTCCCAGCAGGAGTGACCGTCCCGGACCCCCATCAGACCCGCCCCCTCTTCGGTCCAGGTGCCGCCACCGCTGCTCCATCTGCGGCCGGGAGTTTTTTCCCGCCCATCCCGGCTGGCGGACCACGTGGCCTCCCACTCCGGCGTCAAACCCCACAGCTGCTCCGTGTGCGGGAAACGCTTCACCAAGAAGATCAACGTCTTCATCCACCAGCGCGTGCACACCGGCGAGAAGCCGTACTCCTGCCCCGACTGCGGGGCGAGCTACGCCCAGCCGGGCTGCCTGCGGAGGCACCGGCTCCGGCACGCCGCCCAGAAGCCCCACCGCTGCTCCGAGTGCGGCCGCGGCTTCGTCCAGCGGCGCCACCTGGTCCAGCACCAGCGCGTGCACACCGGCGAGAAGCCGTACTCCTGCGCGCTCTGCCCCAAACGCTTCGCCTCCAGGAACGGGCTGGGGGACCACCAGAAGACCCACGCCCCGCAGAAGCGGCACTCCTGCTCCGTCTGCCTCAAGACCTTCTCCTCCGCCTCCTCCTTCCGGGACCACGTCAGAGTCCACGCGGGCCAGAAGCTGCACCCCTGCCCGCTGTGCCAGAGGAGCTTCAACCGCCCGGGCCTGCTGAGGAAGCACGTGCAGCAGCACGCGGGGCACGAGGCCGAGCAGGTGTGTGTGTGGGAGGGGGGGGCAGAATATCTCAGAGTGCATGTTTTATTTATTCATACATATATATGTATTGGCCTAAAGGCCGATACAGATAACTGATACCGATAATTAGGGATGCACGATATAATCGGCCCCCTATCGGTATCGGCCTATATCGGCCTTAAAACTGAATATCGGACATCGGCCATCCCACAAATATTTAACTGATATTTAACTGACCAGCCCGCTGTTTTAAAGTCTGAAAAACATTTTAAAATCCTCTTCAAAAACTTCTCTTTTACAGACTTTAAAACTTCTAAAGACTAGGAATGGGAAAAAATATTTATAGACTGACATATCACAATATTTTCATATGCTGATATCATATTGACATTTAAAAATGTGGTATCGGTGTATTTTTATAACAAAATCTCGTGATATTTCATCGTTTCATTGCGAACTCTTGTGAGAATTCACAAAATATTGTGAGATTTTGTAACAAAATTATGAAATTTCATGAGATTTTGTAAATAAAATAAATTGATACACTGTTTTTGAATATTGATTTGATATCTGCATATGAAAATATTGCAATATCTCAATCTATTGATATTTTTTCCCACCTCTATTTTTCAAAGTGTCAGAAACGGATAACAAACCTACTATTTGCAATGACAGCTTTTTTTTTTTTTCGGCTTCAATATCGGTATCGGCTATCGGACACATGAGTTTTAAAATATCAGCATATCGGGTATCGGTCAAAATTCCAATATCGTGCATCCCTACCGATAATACGCTGCATACTTAATCACATTAAATCAATAATTCCTGCTGTATGAGGCAGCTCGTGTCTGAAATAAGGAGGGGAGGTGGTTTGGAAGCAGTTTGGGGGTCTGTAACTGCTTGAGCACCCCAAAGCATCGGGGTGGCCAGTGATTGGCCAGGGGTGGCCGCGCCCCCCCGTAGCTCCGCCCCTGAGTCCGGCTCTGAGCGGCTCAGGTGTGACTCTGCTTTACTCCTCAGGTAGACGCTCCTCTGCGCTGCTCCCTCTGCCAGACAGGGTTCTCCTCGGTGGAGCAGATGGAGGAGCACAAGCAGCTCGTCCACACCCCCCAGCTCGCCTGCGACGTCTGCGGCCGCCGGTTCTCCAGGGCGTCCCGACTCTCCGACCACATGAGGACTCACACCGGAGAGAGACCGTTCCAGTGTCCCGTCTGCAGGAAGAGGTTCTCCGCCCAGAGAGTGCTGAGGAAACACCAGGAGGTCCACGAGAAGACGGCAGGAGGACAGGTGAGGACGTTCACCTTCCTCCAGATCTCCCGAGCTCCATCATCATCATCATCATCATCAGTGTGTAACTCTGTGATGGATCGTTTCCCCATCAGCTGATCTGCGGAGGTTTTCCAGCATTTCTATGATCCATAACTCCATTATTTACCCCATCTTCATCATAACAACATCACCATCACCACTATGTTGCTAGGAGACCTCTATTTAGACCTGGACATGAAGATGAAGACACTTCTGTCCAACTTTCCACCAATCAGAGAGCTTAAATTGACGGTAACGTCCAATCAGGAGCAGCATAAGATCAACAAGTGAGCAGAAAGTTTTATGTGTCTGAAAAGAAGAAAATAATGATCCTCTATGTCTGAAATAAAGAGAGAAGATGTTTCTGATGAGGAGGAGGAGCTGGTTTGTGAGGATAGAAGGTAAAAAGAAGCAGAAATAAGTGGAGACGAGGAAACATGGAAATAGTTTCTGTTTGTTTCAATGCCTGAAAGCCGAGATGGAGAGATGATATGCAGACGAGGAAAGATTCACTGCTCATCTGGTGGTGTTTCTACAAAGTTCTGGTAGGAATAAGTTCTGGTTCTGGTAGGAATAGGTTCTGGTTCTGGTTCTGGTAGGAATAAGTTCTGGTTCTGGTTCTGGTAGGAATAAGTTCTGGTTCTGGTAGGAATAGGTTCTGGTTCTGGTTCTGGTAGGAATAAGTTCTGGTTCTGGTTCTGGTAGGAATAAGTTCTGGTTCTGGTAGGAATAGGTTCTGGTTCTGGTTCTGGTAGGAATAAGTTCTGGTTCTGGTTCTGGTAGGAATAAGTTCTGGTTCTGGTAGGAATAGGTTCTGGTTCTGGTAGGAATAAGTCCTGGTTCTGGTTCTGGTAGGAATAAGTTCTGGTTCTGGTTGGAATAAGTTCTGGTTCTGGTTCTGGTTGGAATAAGTTCTGGTTCTGGTAGGAATAGGTTCTGGTTCTGGTAGGAATAATTGTTGTTGGAGGAATAAGTCTGGTCTTTGTAGGAATAAGCCTGGTCTGGAGGAATAAGTTCTAGAATTCGTTCTGGTTCTGTAGGAATAAGTTCTCTAGTTCGGTCTGGTTCTGGTAGGAATAAGTTCTGGTTCTGGTTCTGGTTGGAATAAGTTCTGGTCTGGTAGGAAAAGTTCTGGTCTGGTTCTGGTAGGAATAAGTCCTGGTCTGGTTCTGGTAGGAATAAGTTCTAGTTCGGTCTGGTTCTGGTAGGAATAAGTTCTGGTTCTGGTTCTGGTTGGAATAAGTTCTGGTTCTGGTAGGAAAGTTCTGGTTCTGGTTCTGGTTTGAATAAGTCTAGTCTGGTAGGAATAAGTTCTGGTCTGGTTCTGGTAGGAATAAGTTGCTGGTTCTGGTTGCTGGTTCTGGTAGGAATAAGTTCTGGTTCGAGGAATAATCTCGAGAATAATTATATCTAAATAATCTTAAATTAAAAAAGTTCTGGTTCTGGTTCTGGTAGGAATAAGTTCTAGTTCCGGTTCTGGTTCTGGTAGGAATAAGTTCTGGTTCGGGTTCGGGTTTGAATAGAATAAGTTCTGGTTCTGGTTCTGGTAGGAATAAGTTCTGGTTCTGGTAGGAATAAGTTTTGGTTCTGGTTCTGGTAGGAATAAGTCTGAAAACTAATAAATAAGAGAAAAACCGAATAACGAGAATAAAAAAAAGTTCTGGTTCTGGTTCTGGTAGGAATAAGTTCTGGTTCTGGTAGGAATAAAGTTCTGGTTCTGGTTCTGGTAGGAATAAGTTTTGGTTCCGGTTCTGGTTCTGGTTCTGGTAGGAATAAGTTCTGGTTCCGGTTCTGGTTCTGGTTCTGGTAGGAATAAGTTCTGGTTCTGGTAGGAATAAGTTCTGGTTCTGGTTCTGGTAGGAATAAGTTCTGGTTCTGGTTCTGGTAGGAATAAGTCCTGGTTCTGGTAGGAATAAGTTCTGAAAGTTCTGGTTCTGGTTCTGGTAGGAATAAGTTCTGGTTCTGTAGGAATAAGTAATCAAAAAATTCTGGTTCTGGTAGGAATAAGTTCTGGTTCTGGTTCTGGTTCTGGTAGGAATAAGTTCTGGTTCTGGTAGGAATAAAGTTCTGGTTCTGGTTCTGGTAGGAATAAGTTCTGGTTCTGGTAGGAATAAGTTCTGGTTCTGGTTCTGGTAGGAATAAGTTGTGGTTCCGGTTCTGGTTCTGGTTCTGGTAGGAATAAGTTCTGGTTCTGGTTCTGGTTCTGGTTCTGGTAGGAATAAGTTCTGGTTCTGGTTCTGGTTCTGGTTCTGGTTGGTCTTCATGGTGATATATCTATGATACATTCATTTTACATCATTTTAGTCTCAAAATCTGACACCTGACTGGGATTAAAGGTCGAGTCCGGAGTCCCGCCACCGTTTCTGTTTGTAAACAACAGACTAGGGCTGAAACAATCAATCGAGTTGAGTTCTAATTAATCGATTAGAAAACAATAATCGATTTAATATTTTAGTAATCGATGCTGCGTTTACCTTTTAACGTCCTGCTCCATGCATTGTTTCTGGTCTATATAAACTATTTCCGATACCCCCCAGCAGTGGGGGCAGTAATGCACCCACTGGTTGCGTGTCAGCCAGTCTTTTGGTACTCATTATTATTCCACTGCATCTCAGTCACATCTTTAAAAACATAGAAAGAGCTTAATCGATTAATCGATTGATAACAGGGGTAGATTAATGGACTATTAAAATAATCGCCCACTGCAGCTCTAATTCAAACTGAGCCCCCTCCCTCTCGAGCTAATGGTCGCCTCGTTCTTCAGCTTATTCAGCTTCAACGACTCCTTCAGAGCTCAGAAGCAGGAAAAGCCAAACCAACATTAACCTGGTTTTCCAAGTTGCCTCCTCTACCTTTCCCTCGGTGCATCCGCCGTTTTCCTTCTTTCTTTTCTTTTTCCTTCGAGAGTTCGGGTGACTGGCGTCTGCTCCAATCATGAGCTTATTCCCACACAGCGTCATGCCCTTCGCTCTGTCATTGGCTGGTGATATAAACAGAAATCTCCCCCCAGAAATGTCCCTACCAGAACAGAACAAAGCTAAAGAGCGAATTACAGGCAGGGGGAGAGAGAGATGCATTCAAACGCACCACTGCACGGGAGTAAAGGCCCAAAGGCGCAGTTTCAGACGGACTTGCACAAGTCTAACGTTTATTTTCAGGGGGAAAACGTCGGACTCCACCTTTAAAGGTTCTGGAAACTCTCCATCTAGCTACGACAAAGTTCGCCCCTGCGAGTTCACGACACTATGGAAGCCGCGGCAGATGAGATCATGCGTTCTCTTTTTCTTTCTGATGTCCAGCCGTTCTTGTGTTTGTCTGCAGCTCGGTCGCTCTTAGCACAATGTAAACAGCAAATTTCTTCTTCTACGCTTGTATTATCGGCAGAGTAGGCTCTGAACGCCGCTGTGTTTTACAGAAACCAGATGAGCTGCTGAGTGGAGGTGACGAGGATGAAGAGGAGGCGGTGCGTTCACTGACTGGTGAGAAAAATCGTCATTTTCTGCTGCTAGTGAGGAGCAGTATCAGATTGTCACAACTGTCCATGTATCTATTAATCGAAGTAAGTAAAATGAGTAAAAGTAAAATAACAGAGGACGAGGTATTTAGGGTTCGTACCACCCTCTGACTTTTCAGATGAGTCAGTTTAGTCTTTTGTTGTTTTGATATGACTTTCTCTTTAGGTGTTAGGAGTTGGTTTTGTTTTGCTTATTTCGTTTGTTTGGCTGAACCATCTGTCCTTTCCTCTCATCTTTTTTCTAGACCAGTCAAAAAAACAGTTTCAACCATTTTACACCCCGTGTGGGCTGTAACAAGCTCTTTGCGCTGCTTTCTGAATAAGTTTGATATGATGTTTGCGGACGGATCTTCCGGCCTCCAGCAGCTCAGTTCTGCTGGTTAAGATGCCGGAAACGCGCCTGCCGGAAACACGCCTGCCGGAAACGCGCCTGCCGGAAACGCGCCTGCCGGAAACGCGCCTGCCGGAAACGCGCCTGCCGGAAACGCGCCTGCCGGAAACGCGCCTGCCGGAAACGCGCCTGCCTGAAACGCTCCTGCCGGAAACGCGCCTGCCTGAAACGCTCCTGCCGGAAACGCGCCTGCCTGAAACGCGCCTGCCGGAAACTCGCCTGCCTGAAACGCTCCTGCCTGAAACGCTCCTGCCGAAAAAACGCGCCTGCCGAAAAAACGCGCCTGCCGGAAACTCGCCTGCCTGAAACACGCCTGCCTGAAACGCTCCTTCCGGAAACTCGCCTGCCTGAAACGCGCCTGCCGGAAACGCGCCTGCCGGAAACGCTCCTGCCGGAAACGCTCCTGCCTGAAAGGAGCCTGCCTGAATCGCGCCTGCCTGAAACGCGCCTGCCGGAAACGCGCCTGCCGGAAACGCTCCTGCCGGAAACGCTCCTGCCGGAAAGGCGCCTGCCTGAATCGCGCCTACCTGAAACGCGCCTGCCTGAATCGCGCCTGCCTGAAACGCGCCTACCTGAAACGGCCGGAAACGCGCCTGCCTGAATCGCGCCTACCTGAAACGGCCTGAAACACGCCTGCCTGAATCGCGCCTGCCTGAATCGCGCCTACCTGAAACGCGCCTGCCTGAATCGCGCCTACCTGAAACGGCCGGAAACGCGCCTGCCTGAATTGCGCCTACCTGAAACGCGCCTGCCTGAATTGCGCCTGCCTGAAACGCGCCTGCCTGAATCGCGCCTGCCTGATGCGGCCTGAATCGCGCCTGCCTGAATCGCGCCTACCTGAAACGCGCCTACCTGAAACGCGCCTGCCTGAATCGCGCCTGCCGGAAACGCTCCTGCTGTAGGAGCGTTTCAGGCAGGAAACGCTCCTGCCTGAAACGCGCCTGCCTGAAACGCTCCTGCCGGAAACGCGCCTGCCTGAATCGCGCCTGCCTGAATCGCGCCTGCCGGAAACTCGCCTGCTGCAGGAGTTTAGTAAGATTTGTTTGAACGTTTGCAGGAAAAGCTGACGCAGCGTCGGAGACGAGCTCGGCCCCCGACAGACCTCACCGCTGCAGCATCTGTCCCCGGAGCTTCCTGAAGCCCTGCCTGCTCCGCACACACATGAGGATCCACATCAGGGACGGCGTGATCCCCGACCCGGCTGATAAGGTTCTGGTTCTGGCTCAGATATGACGGGCGTGTTAATGGAGGTGACGTCGGGTGACTCAGAGTTGCTCTGTTTCAGGAGTTCTGGCTCCATGTGAGGACGGATGGGGGGGGGGAGGAGGAGGATGATGAAGATGCAGACACGAGGGTGAGTTGACGGCCTGTTTCGTCTCTCTGACATCAGCCTTCACCAGGCGGTAAACGTTTCACCGACTGCTCACGTCCTCCAGGATGATCCCTCTGCCGGCCCCCAGATTCCCGTCTCCACACCCCTGCCTGGTAACCATGGCGACCAGGGCACCAAGCCGTCGGAGGGCGTCAACGGCGAAGAGTGTAAAGATGAAGACGTCGGAGGTTTGATCAACTCGGATGGAGAAGAAGAGCAGTGGAGGCCGGGCCCCGGTGCGTCTTCATCATCATCATCATCATCAGTGACTGAAACCAGGGCCGCATACATCCATCCATCAGTTCATCATCCATCCATCCATTCTCACATCCATCCATCCCTCCATCCATCATCCATCAGTTCATCATCCATCCATCCATTCTCACATCCATCCATCGTCCATCCTCACATCCATCCATCCGTCCATCCATCCATCCATCCATCCATTCTCACATCCATCCATCCATCCATCCATCCATCCATCCTCACATCCATCCATCCGTCCATCCATCCATCCATCCATTCTCACATCCATCCCTCCATCCATCCATCCATCCTCACATCCATCCATCCGTCCATCCATCCATCCATCCATTCTCACATCCATCCCTCCATCCATAATCCATCCATCCGTCCATCCATCCATCCTCACATCCATCCCTCCATCCATAATCCATCCATCCATCCTCACATCCATCTCTCCATCCATCCATCCATCCATCCATTCTCACATCCATCCTTCCATCCATAATCCATCCATCCATCCATCCATCCGTCCATCCATTCTCACATCCATCCATCCTCACATCCATCCATCCATCCATCATCCATCCATCATCCATCCATAATCCATCCATCCATCCATCCATCCGTCCATCCATCCATCCATCATCCATCCATCCGTCCATCCATCCATCCATCATCCATCCATCCGTCCATCCATAATCCATCCATCCATCCATCCGTCCATCCATCATCCATCCATCCCTCCATCCATAATCCATCCATCCCTCCATCCATAATCCATCCATCCATCCCTCCATCCATCATCCATCCATCCGTCCATCCATCCATCCATCATCCATCCATCCGTCCATCCATAATCCATCCATCCATCCGTCCATCCATCATCCATCCATCCCTCCATCCATAATCCATCCGTCCATCCATCCATCCATCCGTCCATCCATCCATCCGTCCTGTATCTGAAGCCTCATGAACAGATTCTTCTTCTGCAGTTTCTGGATCTAGTTTTTAATGATCTTGTAGTTTTTAATAGTCTTGTAATCGGAGTTTACGTAAATCTTCCTCCTCAGAGTCCAGACTGGATGAACTCATCTGGTGTTTTGTGTTCCAGTCAGATCCAGGACGCTGACTGTCCTCCATGTCTCCTCCAGGTCCAGCAGTCCACTCGGACCCTCCGTGGGACGGTAGGGGCAAACACTGCTGCCCGGTCTGCGGTCGGGACTGCTTCAAGGCGTCGGCGCTGCAGAAACACCTGCGCATCCACTCGGGCGAGCGTCCCTTCCAGTGTCCCACCTGCAGGAAGAGCTTCGTCCAGCACGTCCACCTGACGGAGCACCAGAGGACCCACACCGGAGAGAAGCCCTACGGCTGCTCCGACTGCGGGAAGCGCTTCGCCTTCTCCAGCGCGCTGCGCCGCCACCAGCGGCTGCACACGGACGCGCGGCCGTACCAGTGCCCCGTCTGCCAGAAGGCCTTCAAGCAGCGCTGCGTCCTGAAGAACCACCAGCTGACCCACTCCGGCGTCCGCTACCAGTGTCCGCTCTGCAGCAAGAGCTTCAGCCGCGCGCTGGAGCTCACCTACCACGTGGACGTCCACTCCGACGCGCAGCCGTACTTCTGCAACATCTGCAAGAAGAACCTGAGCGGAGCCAGAATCTTCCGGAAGCACATGAGGAGGCATGAGTCCCAGAACTCGCTGCAGACGGGACCCAAAGAGACCAGAACCACCTGAGACCCGGACTAGGGCTGGACGATACGGCCTAAAATCAACATCACGATATAGTGAGCAGTTCACCTCGGTAACGATAAGTGGACGATAACTGGTTCCAGACCGGATGGTGGAGTCACGTGACTACAGACGTACACGTAGCTCAGCGTCTTACAGGAACACGAACACAGCCGACCTGTAAACAGCCAAAACACACTTTTCATTTTATTAAAACGCCGTAATTCTGCCCTGACTGGAACAGGTTCCTGATAACGGGTTCCTCAGTAAACACCAGGAGGCCGCAGATACGTTTACGACATTTATGAGAAGCTCCGTGAAACTGAAATACAAACATACGAATGTACATGTTAATAAATTTAAATGAGTCCGATTCTTATTTACATGTGAGAAAATATTACTTTGTGTCCATGAAAAACACGGTTTATTATTTAA
Source organism: Atherinomorus stipes (assembly GCA_023101725.1). Taxonomy (NCBI): domain Eukaryota; kingdom Metazoa; phylum Chordata; class Actinopteri; order Atheriniformes; family Atherinidae; genus Atherinomorus; species Atherinomorus stipes. The sequence goes on from JALJCO010003157.1 coordinate 38,863, forward strand.
TTGTTCACACAACTATCAATTAGCATGAATGCTAATTAACATTGAAAAACCCATAGACAGGCTAACGCAATTAGCATCGCGAACATTTCAAAACATTTTACACAACGTTCCTGCAAACGTTTAACACCGAACACTGACATCAGATAAACGTCACCGATCACTTACAGACGCGTTCTTCAGGGTTTTGAACAGAAAACGTGCAAAACTTGATGGAGAACACCAGCAGGAACGTCGCTGAGGAAACTACGGCAACTCTGGAGCGTAAAATAGTCGCGTTGCGGCAGTTCCACTTACGGGGCAGCACACCGAATATACCGGCATGGGAACATGACGTCTGTTATCGTTACTAATGTGGTGTTGGTAAGTCTTTGGTTTATCGCCCAGCCCTGACCCGGAGCGGCGCTGGGAGCGTCCCGCTGATGAGGGCGGGGACGGACCCCTCCCTCGGCCTCCTGGGTTTCCCTCCTCATCCGATCAGTTCCAGGATTTATTCTACAGTCTTATTGATGACAGAAACAGAATCTGTAAAAGTCGGTGACGCGGTTCTGGGGATTTGTTTCTGATGATGTCATCACAACAACAAACTGGACTGAAGAGAAAACCACTACATCCTGGTCTGCAGACCAGTTCTCCGCCGCTGAGCGGTGCCTTGCTTTCCTTATTTAATAAAGAACATGGTGTTTGTGTATTTACATGTGACATATTTATCTGCATCTCTGACGAAGTGAAATTTATTTATGATGCAAAATCATCTAAAATAATTCATTATTACGTTTTATGATCACGTGTGTTGCAGTTGGATGTGATCATGTAGCGACGGGAGTTTCCATTTGGAGTAACTGACTGAGATTAGATCAGTCCTGGAGATGAGTCTGGTCTGGAAGTCGCCATGGTAACTGATCCCGGCTTAATCCCTGATCCGAGTTTGTGCAGTAACTCCCTGCCTGCTGATCGATGATCAATAAACATGTTTAATCCAGATGAACGTTTCTCAGCTCTGATTGGTTAAACTGGTTAACCTGGAAACTAGGGATGCAGCGAAAGTTCGGAAGACAAAAATCGCAGAAACAACACGGCCGAAACTCGTGATGATGCAGCAATCAGCATCCAGCACGCGACTTCTGCACTTCGTGTTTTTATGTGAGAACATATTTCAGTTATCAGCCTGGATATTAGTATTTGTTGTAGTAGTACTACAGAAAAAAAACTTAAAAGGCGTTATGTAATGTCCTCATGAGTGGGTCAAACTAAATATTTTAATTTAAATTTAAATTAATATTGCGCGTTACTGTAATGTCAGTGGTAAATAAATATTTTGATACTTTTATATCTGATTTATTGCAATGCGGTGATTTTAGTGAGGTTAGTGCACATCGTAGCCGAAAATGCTCTGGTAATGATAATTTTGTTTGCTCATTTTTTGTTTTCGGTTTGGGTGCATCCCTCCTGGACTCCAGTGGTCCTGGTGGAACCAGTGGAATGAGCGGCGGCTGATGACAGCCTGAAGTATAACTGTACCGTTGCTGCTTCTGCACCTGCTGTTTTCTTCTACAACGTTTCACTTGGTTCATTAAACTCTTTTTGAAGGTGTTTGTTTCGTATAAGTGACCCTTTCCATTTGAAACTGTAACAGTCACGCTGGATCTCTGGTTTCACCTGGAGGAGAACTTCTCCTGTTCCTGTCGTAGAAGCGCTTTTTTTTTCCCCAAGTGTGTTAAATCCTGATAAAAGTGTCTGTTTCCATCCACGGGCATCCAACGCTGTTTCTGTTAACGCGTCTGAATCAGATCCGTTACTCAGGATGAACATCATACAGAACATCACTCATTCATTTTCTGGACTGCTTATCCAGGTTGGGGTCGCTGGAGTCTGTCCCAGATACGATCAGATGAGGGGCAGGGACACCTGGACAGGTCACCAGTCTGTCCCAGGACCAACACAGAGAGACAGACAAACATTCACACTCACATTCACTCCAAGGGACAATAGAGTGATCAGATAACATCATGTCTGTGGATGGTGGGAGAACCCGGAGAACCCACGCATACGCGGGAGAACATGCAAACTCCACACAGGAAGGAACTGTAGGAACCATTCCAACCCCCTCCCTAACTGGGACTCGAACTAGCGACCTACTGGGAGGCTAACAGGAGGGCATTATTTCAGTCAGTGAGTATTCTGATGTTTAGTGTGCATTATTTTTGTTTATACGCACAGAGAGTCAGATCACTGTCATATCACTCCGCTACAGAATAAAAGCAGCTACCAGCAAAAAATAGTTCCTGTTCTAAAACACAGTTAGCAAGTTTAGTTTAGTAATTAAATGTTTAATGTAGAACATTGAGGTGTTCCACCGTGTCGTGGATTAAGACAGTTAAATGCATAAAGACATACATAAATAAATACCTGCATACATACATACACACATGCATACATAAACACATACCTGCATACATATATACACACATGCATACATACATACACACATGCATACATAAACACATACCTGCATACACACATACACACATGCATACATAAACACATACCTGCATACACACATACACACATGCATACATACATACACACACATGCATACATAAACACATACCTGCATACACACATGCATACATAAATACATACCTGCATACATACATACACACATGCATACATAAACACATACCTGCATACATACATACACACATGCATACATACATACTTAAACACATATCTGCATACATACATACACACATGCATACATACATACTTAAACACATACCTGCATACATACATACACACATGCATACATAAACACATACCTGCATACATACATACACACATGCATACATAAACACATACCTGCATACATACATACACACATGCATACTTAAACACATACCTGCATACATACATACACACATGCATACATACATACACACATGCATACATAAACACATACCTGCATACATACATACACACATGCATACTTAAACACATACCTGCATACATACATACACACATGCATACATAACACACATACCTGCATACATACATACACACATGCATACATACATACACACATGCATACATACATACACACATGCATACATACACACATGCATACATACATACACACATGCATACATAAACACATACCTGCATACATACATACACACATGCATACATACATACACACATGCATACTTAAACACATACCTGCATACATACATACACACATGCATACATACATACACACATGCATACATACACACATGCATACATAAACACATACCTGCATACATACATACACACATGCATACATACATACACACATGCATACATACACACATGCATACTTAAACACATACCTGCATACATACATACACACATGCATACATACATACACACATGCATACATACACACATGCATACATAAACACATACCTGCATACATACATACACACATGCATACATACATACACACATGCATACATACATACACACATGCATACTTAAACACATACCTGCATACATACATACACACATGCATACATACATACACACATGCATACATACATACACACATGCATACATACATACACACATGCATACTTAAACACATACCTGCATACATACATACACACATGCATACATACATACACACATGCATACATACATACACAAATGCATACATACATACACACATGCATACATACATACACACACATGCATACATACATACACACATGCATACATACATACACACATGCATACATACATACACACATGCATACATACATACACACATGCATACATACATACACACATGCATACTCAAACACATACCTGCATACATACATACACACATGCCTACATACATACATACACACATGCATACATAAACACATACCTGCATACATAAACACATAGCTGCATACGTACATACACACATGCATACATACATACACACATGCATACATACATACACACATGCATACATACATACACACATGCATACATACACACATACCTGCATACATACATACACACATGCATACTTAAACACATACCTGCATACATACATACACACATGCATACATAACACACACATGCATACCTCATACACAACATGCATACATACACATACACAAATCATACATAACATGCATACATAAACACATACCTGCATACACATACATACACACATGCATACTTAAACACATACCTGCATACATACATACACACATGCATACATACATACACACATGCATACATAAACACACATGCATACATACATACACATACCTGCATACATACATACACACATGCATACATACATACACACATGCATACATACATACACACATGCATACATACATACACACATGCATACATAAACACATACCTGCATACATACATACACACATGCATACATACACACATGCATACATAAACACATACCTGCATACATACATACACACATCATACATACATACACACATGCATACATACACACATGCATACATAACACACAAACATGCATACATACATACACACATGCATACATACACACATGCATAATAAACAATACCTGCATACATACATACACACATGCATACATACATACACACATGCATACATACATACACACATGCATACATACACACATACCTGCATACATACATACACACATGCATACATAAACACACACATGCATACATACATACACACATGCATACATACACACATACCTGCATACATACATACACACACATGCATACTTAAACAAATACCTGCATACATAAACATACACACATGCATACATACATACACACATGCATACATACAAATACACACATGCATACATACATACACACATGCATACATAAAACACATACATGCATACATACATACACACATGTATACATACATACACACATGTATACATACATACACACATGCATACATACACATACCTGCATACATACATACACACATGCATACATACACACATGCATACATACACACATACCTGCATACATACATATACACATGCATACATACACACATACCTGCATACATACATACACACATGCATACATACATACACACACATGCATACATACACACATACCTGCATACATACATACATGCATACATACATACACACATGCATACATAAACACATACCTGCATACATACATACACACATGTATACATACATACACACATGCATACATACACACATACCTGCATACATACATACACACATGCATACATACACACATGCATACATACACACATGCCTGCATACATACATACACACATGCATACATACACACACATGCATACATACACACATACCTGCATACATACATACACACATGCATACTTAAACAAATACCTGCATACATACATACACACATGCATACAATACATACACACATACATACATACATACACACATGCATACATAAACAAATACCTGCATACATACATACACACATGCATACTTACACACATACCTGCATACATACATACACACACATGCATACATAAACAAATACCTGCATACATACATACACACATGCATACATACATACACACATGCATACATAAACACATACCTGCATACACACATACACACATGCATACATAAATACATACCTGCATACATACATACACATATGCATACATACATACACACATGCATACATAAACACATACCTGCATACATACATACACACATGCATACATAAACACATACCTGCATACATACATACACACATGCATACATACATACACACATGCATACATACACACATACCTGCATACATACATACACACATGCATACATAAACACATACCTGCATACATACATACACACATGCATACTTAAACACATACCTGCATACATACATACACACATGCATACATAAACAAATACCTGCATACATACATACACACATGCATAAAATAAAATGGAATAAAAAGGAAAAATGTCTTCATTTATCCAAGCGTGTTTATTAAAAAATGAAAAAAAGGTGGGATATGAAATCCTCTTAGCAGATATCTGTAGACTTTCAGCAGCACACACAAAAAAGCAGGAAATGTCTGAGTCTGTGTCTAAGAGAATGAGGTTTTGTTTCTAACTTGGATGCTTTCATACTTTTTGCTCTGATAAGGCAGCTGCTCTGTGGAGCTGAAACAAACACACAAGCACTCTCATGCAAAAGCTTTATTAGTCGCACACTTTGTGTGCCTTCCTTCTCTGGCACGTAAAAAACAAATAACGGGGAAGCGACTCCCCAAACACCAACTCCCCTCGCTAAATAATGATGCACTCACTCAGCAAAGTAAAACTTCACCTGCAACAGA